>BRXX01000182.1:1700-51157 GCA_030267905.1 Triparma verrucosa
CCCCCCCCCCCCACCAGCTGCCGATAATGGCGACGCCGATTCTCTGTACTTTCTCGGCGTCCATCAATCCTCGCTTTCATCGATAAAACTCTCCGCCTCCCTCGGCCACTCTGGCGCCCTCTACTACCTCGCCCTGCACAATTACGGCGAAGATCCCAGCGACCTTGTCCGGTTCAAATCCGAGCTCCTCTCCGCTGCCGAGGCCAGCCCCGAAGCGATGGCTTTAGTCGGCGAGAGTTACTTCTCGGGATCTGACGGCTTTCCGAAGAGGCACGACGACGCGCTCGAGTGGTGGAAGAAGGCGGCCGAGGCCGGAGACGCCGAGGCGGCGGTGAGCGCGGGGGCGCTGTTGTACCATGGCAGTTTACCGCAGGTCCCGAAGGATAGGTGAGATGAGTTAATACGGAATCAGACCACAACGACGAGCGAAGCGAGTCACCAAAAGAATCAAGTGAATTTGTAGCATTAGAAACGGCTTCAGTACTGGCTTTGCTTCGGTACTCCCTTCGCTCACAACATATTCCCATCCCCATCCCCACCTCCCAGATCGGCTGCGTTCCAGTACTATCAGATGGCAGGAGAGCTCGGAAGCACGGACGGGTGGATAAACGTCGCGGCGTGTTACGCCGAGGGAGAGGGCGTGCCAAAGTGCGAGAAGACGGCCAAGTACATCATCGAGACCATGGTAAAAAAACCTGTCGCTGACGACGACGATAAGACATGATGACTTTTTTTGCTTTGATAAAATTAGTTTATTAATCTTCGTAGTTAAAATCTTCGAAGAAAACGCGTGTGTGTGTGAATATATATATTGTAAATGTACTTTCATCAAAACTGGCAACAGAAGCCGTTTACTAATATCCCTCGTCGTTCCATGAAATATCGTACCCTGCGTATGTCGCGTCTCCCTCAATGACTCTGCACGTGATGCTGCGAAGTCACGAATTGGAATTAGGATTTGAATGGAAAATGATTCAATGCACTCAATCTCAAGCTCACCTATGATCCGCCTTCCCGAATCCGTACGAGAAGCCGTAAACTAAAACTACCCTTTCGCGGGTGTTGAGGAGGATGCGGCCGCCGCCGCAGACGTTGATGGCGTTCCAGCCGCCGCCCATGAGCTTGGTCAGGAGAGGCTTGGCGGCGTCCTGAAGGTTGAAGGTTAAAAAAATATATATCAAAAGGTCGAGACTGACGCCGACTCACATCCCCCCCTCCCACACCCTCCCCACACGCAGCAGCAGCTCTCACCTTGTGGTACTCCGCCCCCTCCACTGCCCTGACGAAATGAATGACCTCGTTGCTCCGAGGATGGCTGGCCTGAACCAACACGTATTTATTCGCTCCCTCGTCGATCGACACGAGCGGCACCTGCGTGTGTGTGTGTTGTGTGTGTGTTGTGTGTGTGTGCGAGTGTTTGTTTCGGGGGGTTTTACGAGACGGGCGAAGCAGCGGAGATTAAATCGAGTTAGCAAGCTATCTGACCACGACGGGAGATCAAACCCGGACCCTCCGCGAGCCCTCAGAGGCTCAGGAACACAGTGTCTCCGAACCACCCCACCCTCGCTCTCACCGCTTCAACGTTGTGCGTTCCCCCCCTACCCTCTAAGAGCTGGCTGGCCAGCGAATTCCTCGCCTGCGTCCTCGGAGATGCCTGGGGTGCAATTTTTTGTTAGAGTTTCCGAAGCGCTGCCGCCGCCGCATTGCCACCTTTTGAGGGCCGAGTATTGTCGAGTTCAACATCGAAATTTGGTTTTACTGCAGGGTCAATTATCGCGCTTATTACCGCGTTGACGGACTTTTTGTAAAGTTCTAAAAAATTTCGAACGCCATACATTGCTCAGTTGCTCAAATTTAGATTTAAAGGCGCACGTTAAAGCGCACAGCACACAATCGATTTATTACCTCATGGTTCGATGCAGCCAGCGCATTTTGGATTAATTTTACTTCCTGCTGCTCCTCGACGCTGTACGTGGCTCCTTCGTCCTCATAGAGTTGCTGATGGGACTTCTGGCTGGGCTGGTCCATTTTAAGCAGCTGTTGTTGCTTGTGCACTGTCATGCACTTGATTGACTTGATTGCTTTTTTTTTAGACAAATGACAGTAGAAAGTGCGAGTGCCCAAAGGGAAAATTTAAAGGTTGGTCTTATCTCTAATAAAATTAGGCCATGCTTGCGAGAACGATACACGCCCCCAATATTCCGGACGGTGGCCAACGAAGCTCGTCGTTGTTATCCATTTCTCCCTCACCGGATCTTGCTCCCTAGACCGGCTTCCCTGCCCTGGTCTGTTTCCCACCCTCTTCCCTTCAGTTCCGCACAACAACATCTTATTTTGGCGCATTTGTATGCTGTTACTGCCCATTTCGAAATTAAATCAATAATCGCACTGGAACCCTCTCCCTCAACCCACCCACCAATCGGGCGCCCTTCTCAACCCTAACCCGTCCCCTTCACAGACAGATACAGCACCATGAATCAGCATACCATAAGACAGAGGAACTTCGACATCAAGACTGAGTCCAAAGTTGACCTTCAGCGTTCGAACATGTGAGTACCTCCCTCTGCCCTCTTTCACCACACTCAACCAAACCAAACCCCTCACCCCCTTCATCCTCACAGGTACCTCCTCATGCCCGACAGAAAAATCCACGAGCAGAAGCTAAAAGAGTACTACGCCAACGACCGCGTAATAATGACGATGCACCCCGACGCTACCCAGCGCGTCGCCGCCACTTACAAGTGCGCCTCCCTAATGTGTTTCCTGCCTTGCTTCTGGCCTCACGCGATCATAACAGGAGCTCCATGCAGCGTCTGCATCATATCAGGGAAGCACCAGAAGGTAGCGAGGGCGCACAAGATCGAGCTGAGGGAGCGTACCGTACAGGTTACCGTGGATGATTACACCGTGGCTCCGTACTCGGCCGTGCCCGTTTGCGCATTGTGCTGTGCGAGGTGAGAGAGGGAGAGAGAGAGAGGGAGAGAGAGATTGAAAACCAAGGTCAATCGCTTCGCTACCTTATTCTAACTCGTCCATCGCTGCTCACGCAGGCAAACTGTGAACGCTCACACCGTCACGATGCGCCTCGCTGATATCGAGACCATCGAGAAGAACTTCCCTCCAGAGACGCCCCCTTGTGGCTACAAGCTCGGCGTTCCCAGCATGACAATATCTAATATGAAGGGGGGCGTTGTGGGCATGGCGTTCGGGCCTCACATTTCAATTGACGCTCCTGTGGACTTTGAGACGTTCAAGGCCGCCGTCTTGGAGCAGAAGCAGAAGGTCCTTTCCGGCTATGTGTCCGACGATCCGCCCCCGGAGATCGTCGAAGCCTCCCAGGCGTCTAAGCATGGTGGCGGAATGGGCGGCGACCTTACTACTATGACTGCTATGATGGGAGTCATGCAGCAGCAGCAGCGAATGGGCGCTCAAATGGGAGGCGGCATGCAGATGGGAGCCATGGGCGGCGTGCAATTGAACGGGGTCCAAGTTGGTGGAATGCAAGGAATGCAACATAACTACGGGATGCAGGTCCCCCCCTCCTACGGAGCACCCCCGCCGACCTACGGAGCACCCCCGCCGATGAACATGGGCCGTGGACCTGGTTTCTCCGTCGCCGGTGCGCCTCAATTCGCCGAACCGGAGATTCCCATGGCAGTGGCCGTACCCCAGCCCGTGGTGACTGATGTAGACACAATGAGGTGAGAAGGTGGTGGTGATGCAGAAGCAATATATATCCACGTGGGGGTTCTCGGTCGATTCGCTCCCTCGGTACTCGCTACGCTCGGCGGGGGATTCATTTACATGTACATAACCATGGTCTCGTTCGCTAACACATGCACACATCCAACAGCCCGGCTGACGTCGGACGTGTCCTGTCGGAGCTCAACCTGGCCAAGTACGCCGCGTCCTTCGAGAAGGAAGGCGTCGACGGTAACCTGTTCCTCAGTTTGGACGATGCGGCCCTTTCGGAGTTGGGGGTCGATAGCTCCCTGGCGAGGAAAAAGATCATGCAGTACATTGAGCAGCACAGGAAATAGAGAATAGTAGTTGGACTAATTATACGACATACGCAGATGAATAGAAATCACTAAGATATGAAGAAAATTATAAAACGAATCAATTTCAATGAATGAAAATCCAAAAACAAGTTTTTTTCCGCCACTGCCCCCTCTCCCACCCTCCCCTCTCTCCATCATGTTCCTTTCCTTTTCTTTGCCTCTATCCCATCGTCCTTGACTTCGACTTCGTCCCTGTTTCTCTTATCTCTTCTATCTCTCCTATCTCTTCTATCTCTCCTGCCTCTCCTGCCTCTCCTGCCTCTCCTGCCTCTCCTGCCTCTCCTTTTTTTTATCTTTATCTTCCATCACCGATCTGCGAAGGCGTCTTCACTAGTACTTTGTGGGCGGTTCTGGAGCACGGGCGAGTCCAAGCTGCTCAGCCTTCGTTTTATATGGGGGTCCCGGCCGTGTTCGGACTCCATGATCCATTCGTGGGCTAGGAGAGAGTTCACCGGTGGCCTCTTTTTACCGTCCACGTCGCTCAAGAGATCCTGTAGGAAGTCGGACAAATTCGACGGCAGTTTCAGCTCTTTCAGCTCCATCACTGCTGCCTGGATCTCGCTCCTGAAGTCGCTCTTCCTCTTCATGTACTCCGAGTCGTACGCCGTCATCCAGCACTCCCCGAAAGTGTCGTGGCCTACCAGCAGCTCTAGCAGGATGCAGCCAATACTCCAGACGTCCGCCTGCTTTCCGTCATATTCCCCCTCCACGAACATCTCGGGGGCGAAGAAGCCCGGGCTGAACATAATTGAACATAATTGGGTTAGAAACTACAGCCACTGAGGACGAAGCGAAAATTACGGTCGTTATTGTGCGCTCCCTCAGTACTCGATCTCACCTGCCGCAAAAGTCCGTCATTAACATTCCCTCCTCCACCCTCGCGCACAGGCCAAAGTCGCATAGCACCACTTCGTACTCCTCCGTACCGCCCGGCCCTTTCTGTCTCCGAAGGAGGATGTTCTCCGGCTTGAGATCCCTATGAGCAATGTTCCTGGAGTGGATGAAGTTCACCCCTTCCATGATACCTAAGATGATGAGGCGGCCTAAGGTCTCTGTCACGCCGTTGGGGTGGTCGTCGTAGAAGTCGAACAGGTCGAGGTCGAGTTTCTCTGTAAACATGTAAAGGTATTTCTGTAGGGTGTGTTGATTTGGTCACAATGGTTAGAGAGAAGGAACACAACGCAAACACTACATCACACACACATATATTCCTCTCACCTCGCCGTGAAGCACGTCCATCAACGTCAATATTCCCGGATGTTTTCCCGCCAATTCTTCCAGAACATCCAATTCGTTGTCTATCCTTTTCAGTGAGTCTAGACTCGTGACCTTTTTCTTTTCTATAATTTTGACCGCCATGACCTTCTCCTTGGTGGTCGAGTAGCATGACTTAACAGTGGCAAACTGACCCTCCCCAATTACAGCGCCCACGTCGTATTCTCCCACCCGTTCTTCGTCCTCCTTCAGGTCCCTGTCTTGCTTCTTCAGCGCTAGGAAGTCGTACTTCAGCCTGCCCGAGTTTCCGTCCACTGCACGGCGTGGCACAGCAGAGGCGAGTTAGAATTAGAAGAATTAGGAGCTACCCCACCCCACCCAACCAAAACACAACAACAATCTTACCTCCTTTCTTGGGCCCACCGTCACGGTCGCCGGAGCCGTCGTCAAACATCTCCTCCCAAAGCATCTTGAGCATGTTCTCATGAAGCTCCTTGTAATCATGGCGGAGGTCTTGATACTTGGTGAAGAGGGATTTTTGCTGTGTCTGAAAGTCCCGAACGGACTTAAGGATCGTTTGCGTCTTTGACTATGAAAGGAGGAAGGTGAGAGGTGAGGGGGGTTAGAACTCGAAAAGTCCGCCCTTTTTTTTTCCCTGCCGCCCCCCCCACTCCCACTGCCCCCCGCCTGCCCCCCCACACACACAACACGTCTTTCTGGAAACAGCCGGTCCCCTCCCCACACACACGCATATGCCCACGCAAAAACCCTCACCTCCATCTCCTTGACCTTTTTCCTACTCTTCTTTAACTCCCTCTGGAGCTGCTGCACTAGGGGATCGTCGCTTTCTACATGGAGGGGGTCAAAGCTATCATCATCGCCCCCGTCGTCGTTGTCCGACTCGTCCCCGGCGTACTTGCTTTCGTCCTGCAGTGATGTGGTTTTGGACGCGGGTACGGGTTAGCGCATGATTCTCAGAGCTCTAACAGTTCTAATTCCCCCGGGCGGGTTATGAGAAGGACCCATATTATTTATTGGGAGGGATGGGTCTATTGTAGCTTTAAATCGCTCTCCGACCTTCTTCGGAGAGGGCAGTGGAGAATCCAAACATACGGGTATGGCTCGGGAGTCTTTCGCGGGATGATTAGGGGGTAAAATGGAGCACCTCGGTGGGGGGAACAGATAGCCTCTGCACGACACGAATTGGGAATTTCACCAATTGGTTGCATCCTCCGCCCGTCGGGGCCTATTGTCATAGTTACTTCGCAGCTGGATTAGAACGACTCACCTTTGATTCGGACATCTATTTTATTCTATTCTTTCTGCTATGTCACAGTCGTCGACTTTTGACCAATGTGTGTTTGCTGCTTCTTTTACAGGCTATCCGTCACTCAGATCTTTGCAATTATCTCAAAAATTCAAAAGGCGTTTTCCAGCCGCTACGATGGACGACGACGTTAAGGACGACAGTTTCGTCACG
The DNA here is from genome assembly GCA_030267905.1 of Triparma verrucosa. Classification (NCBI taxonomy): domain Eukaryota; class Bolidophyceae; order Parmales; family Triparmaceae; genus Triparma; species Triparma verrucosa. The sequence goes on from BRXX01000182.1 coordinate 8,457, forward strand.
CTCTCTACGGATCTTTCGTCGAATGGGTCCATCTCAGATCCAGTCCTCAGTGATAGTGAGGGCCGACCCAAGGTGGTGGGGTTTGCCCCCATGGACGCTGTTGAAGGCGGCGGCAGTTCGCCCGTCCCCAAGGGGGCGCATAGTTCCCTGGGGAGGGTCACGTCCTTTAAGGAAACTGAATCGGACGGGTTAAGGTGAGCGGTTTAAGGCGAAGTCTCTCTGTAACAGATCTCCGTCCCAAAACTTGTAACCCTAACCCTACTGCAGAGCTCGATGGGCCCTACCTTGGCGCTTCTCCCTTTTGGTGCTGCAACTCATAGTCACATTCCCTCACGCAATGTACGCTCTCCACCCTACGAATTCTTCATGGCAGCTTCTGGGCCTGTCGGGCCATTCCAGCACGCTTTTCTTCACTTGCGTCTTGATGATTTCGAACCCATTTAGGTACGAGGGGACGAGCTGGATCAAGGGCAACTGGCTTGAGCTGGTGTCTTCCCTTCAGCCGGTTGCCCAAGTTGCACTGGCAACCGTGGCCGAGTACCGCCTTGGCTCCGGCTTTGAGACTTCGTCGACCGGTTACACCACCGTGTACGTGCTAGTTGTGATACTTTTATTCCGCCGCCGCTACCGCATCCAGAGGCTCCGCCTGATGTCTTCCTCCGCTTTGCAGGTCCTCATCATGACCACGCTGCCCTTGATTACATTCAGCACGCTCCTGAGCCTCATGTACCTCTTTGCAGAGAGCATTGGGTGCCTGATTGAAAACGATCACTATCCCATCGCGTGCTACGACATTACGATGTCGAACAATGCCTTCGCGATGGTATTCGTTGTGTTTGGATTCTTGAGGATTTGGGTCATTCCCTTCTCGCCGAGCATCTACACCCCGGCCCACATCGCCCAGTTCGATTTCAGCCTCAACGAAATGATGCAGTTCATCTGCTTCGTATTTGGCAGCATTAGCGGCGTATTTTTGTTCGCCAGCAGCGCAGAGTTGGATGATGAAAAGAATGTTTCGAAGTACTTCGAGAATAAATTTCAGCTGCGGCGGACGATTAAGATGTTTTCGTTTATCATGCTAGTCATCGCCGTGGGTGTCTCCTTCCTGCCTTTGAAATTGTCAGGCTCCTATGCTGGCCTAAAATTGAAGGCTCTACTTAGCACTCGAAGCCCCATGGAGCTGGGTAAGGTCTATCGCTACATTTCCTTCACGTTCTGCTTGATGGTCCTCTTCTGTCTCGATTTGCCCTTCCTGGTGTACTCGGCGCGGTTCTATATCGACAACGACGCAATGTTCCTATACCGACAAGCAAAGGAGCTGTGCCTGGTGGCGTTGCTCGCCTGGCCCATCTTACTTATCAGCGTCAATTTGTATTTTTTCAGCCGGCCGAGGGGGACCTCGGTCTTGCCGAAGATCGTCTTTGGATTTTTGATACTGCACCCGCTAATGCTTGCGACGGGGAACCTCATGCTGGGAGATAACGAGGCCTTGTTGAAGCACGCTGTGGCCGGGGGCATTTTCGTTATAAACTTCTTGCCGAGCTGCAAGAGCTTGCAGCACTTCGGCTCGCAGTCTCCCACCGTCATCAGCGAGCATTTGCAGAATTATCTCCTGAGAGTTATCAGCGTAATGGCGCCTGTTATGTTTCTGTTCGCGGAGGGTTTAGGGTGTGCGCTGAGATTCGGGAATAGGCAGGTGAGAAGAGAGTTGGCCACATGGCTAACCACATCGATCTAACTCGTCAACGCCAATCTTAATGCGACTCGCTTCCCTACGCTCTTCACAGTGCGAAACTTTGATCGACAGTAATTTGACTGTCAGCCTGCATTTATCCATGTCTGTGATCTATTACACGAGGTGAGGTCCTGCGAGGAACGAAGCGACGAGTTGGGGAAACAATACTACTACTGCAAGTACGAGGCCACTATCACTGGCAGTTGGACGAGGTTTCAAGAAGGTTGGGAGAGGGGCGAAAAAGTTTTTCACAAAACGCCGTGCGGGTTTCCGTAGATTTAAACGAGCGTTCTGCTAGTTTATTCTTACTCGTCGCTTCACTTCGCTCGTCGCAGCTTCGCCTACACGCTCAAGGACCTAAGTATGAAGAACATCGCCACTCTTCAGGGTGCGAGCTTGCATACCATCTGCCAGATAATGTTCGTCGGTTTCTCCAGCTTCGTGAGCTTTCTCGTTTTCGGCATGAGGCCTGACATCGACTACATTGAATCGCTGAAGGACATAGAGAGAGCCGACGGCCGCGGCAATGTGGAGGATCCTGTGAACTATAGGACGAGAATAGCGCTTGAGATTTCCCTGGGCGTCGTCAGCGGCATGTGGTGCCTCTGCTACCTAATTCAAGGCCTAAAGGTAGTCTTCAAAATCAACGACACATCTTATGAAGAGGAGCGCGGCAGCCTCACCCTCTGGGGCTACCCCTCCCGCGTCTACACCTGCATACACGCCTCGTTCTCGCGGCTAGTCTTCTTCCTGCTCGGGTCCTCCAGCCCGACCGACATCGCCCGTCTGTACCGCCTCTGCCTCCTCCTCTTCATCCTCCTCCCCGTCGGCCTCGAAACCGTCTACGCCTACACCGACAACTCCATCTGGGAGTGGGCGGCCGCGGCGCAGTTCGAACTGAGCCTCGTGAGCATTTGCATATACATCTTCTGCAACTTCGGAGCCGCGACGATGGAAATAAGAGGAGGTTGGAGAGTCACTGACATTTTCCTCTGCTCTGTTCCGAGGTGATTGAGGGGGAGCGCCAAGGGAGCAAAGCTAGTACCAAAGGAGGTGGCTGCATTTTCTAATCCAATTTTGTCGACGCTCGCTTCGCTCGTCACAGCTTCGTCCTGTCCCTAGGAGCGCTGTGCAAGGTCGTGAAGAGGAGCAGATCGAACTGGGTGGTGCTTTTCGTCGACGACTGTGCACGACTAGTTCTCATATCAGTGAGCATGTGCATAGTGTACAGAGCCAAGTCAGTGAGCGCCAAAGTCCTCACCGACGTCGAAAGAGAGAGCCTGATAAAGCACCGCGCCTTCTGGACGGGAATAAGCCTCTTCTTCCCTTCCGTTTTGTACGTCGGCGCCGAGTTGACGGGCTGCCTCATCCGCGCTTCGATCGTCGACCCTTTAATCTCCTTCACTGATATTGACTCCCAATGCGGAGGTTTTTTCCCAGGCGCTAAATCCGTCACCTTACACCTGACGGTCCTCTACTTCATAACCGCCGCCTTCGCGCCTTTAGAAGCTCGAACCCTCAACATGTTAAAGGTGATGACCCTCTCCCTCTCGAAGTTTCAGTTCCTTCAGCTGTCCCTCTTCTTCTTTTCCTGCGTCCTCGCGCTGACCCTCTACGGCACCCGTCACACCGGTCCCGCAAAAACGTGGCAAATAACTTACCTCTACACCTTCTACTTGAGCTGGTTCTTCAACCTTGTTTTGGAAGGTAGTAACGTCCTGGTGAGGCGAATGAAATCCCGCGGTCGCACGAGCGTCTTCAGCGACAGCGACGACTCTGACAAATTAGGCAAGGACTCCATGTGGGGTTTCACCAGGACCAACAGGTGAGGAGCGTAAGGATCCGAGCGCAGGGAGAAGAGAAAAAAACATTTAACGCTGACACCGACCCTCATTTTTCAGGTTCAGCACGTTTGTAGGCTGGGCGCCGGGAACGGACGGAGGGGTAGGATTAATGTCAGCAACAGAAGAGAAGAACAACCCCAAAGGTGAGAAAATTGCGGCAAGGGACGATAATCAGAGCGTTTCCTACTAACCCTAACGTTACCTACAACACCAATTTCCCCCCAGGTTTCGAGCTGGCTCAGCTCGAAGCCGTGAAGAATAAGACCGAGGGCGACCTCAAGAACTCCTTAGGCATATCCAAACGCGACATGAACGCTTGGGCTTTGGTCGACTTCGCTCAGAAATCTCACTCCGGCCGCGACTTCATAGGGAAGAACAACGAGAAGGACGGGAAGAGATCGTACCTCAAATCACAGTTCAAGAAAATGAAATTGAAGATGAACAAGAAGAGGTCAAGGACGGATAGCACCGAGGAGGGAGGGGGCATTTTCGGAAACGGGAAGGAAGAGATGGGAAACGTCACGGGGATGGGGGGGGAGGGGGGTATCGACTTTTCGCCAGGCTATCTATAAAAATGAATGTTGTAAATTATTTAATAATAATAAACTCCTTTTTTCTCTCTCTTTCCTTAATCGATTGCAATCGTCATCCCTTTCAATCCTCCTCCATAAAATCATCAAGAATAAAGTCCCCATCCCACCCCGCCTTCCTCTCCCACCTCTTAATCCTATTCGCCATCTCCTCCGCTTTCTTCCCGTCATTAAAGTTCCCAGACTTCCTAAGAATTCTATAATAATCCGTTCCGGGGAGAGTTATAGTCTCGTCAGAGTAAAAATCTACCATAGTAGAGAGGGATAAATTACGGGAAGGGTAATCTATGCCTGGGTGAACGAGGGAACCGTCGTTGACATCTTTGTAGGAGATTTTACCGGTCGCGTCTAACGTACGACGGGGGGAGGATGCGCCACCTATGTGTAGCATTGTTTTGGGGTGGTATTTTACTCGGGGTTTTAACTGGGAGTTGGTTTGGATGGTGGTGTAAGGAGAACCTCGGGAACCGGGGAGAGCGTCGCGGGTTAAAACGTCAGAGGCCGTGAGCATCTGTGAGACCCAACGGTCAAGGTAAGGCATCTCTTCGAGTCCCTTCTCGAACTCGAGGTTCTGACGTTGCGCTTCGGCCGGGCTCAACTTCGGCGGCTCCCTATAGTCGTAGAAGGGCTGGAAGTCGTTCTCGTCGCCTCCTCCGCCGAACCTGTTGTTGTCCCCGCCTCCGCGACCTCCGCGACCTCCGCGACCGCCTCCTCCGCGCCCTCCGCGACCGCCGACTCCGCGTCCTCCTCGACCTCCGTTGTTGTTGTTGTTGTTGTTGTTCTGTTGGAGGAACCCTCTTCCTCCGCCCCGCCCACCTCCGCCCCTACCACCTCCTGATTTTTTGTTGAGAAGGGTTTTTTTTGTAGCAGGTGCATTAGGTATTAGGTTAGATCCGTAATAAATGTTTAGGGTTGGCATAGAGAAGTAGTAGGGTTATTCGTCGGGATCGTCGGGGCGCTCGGCGTTTTGTCTCACCTCTTCCTCCTCCTCTACCTCCTCCCCTTCCTCCTCCCCTCCCCTGCCTCCCCCCCTGCGCGTTCATCCTATTCCTGCCATTATTCCTCCCGGCGTTGCTGGCGTTGTTTTTGTTTATGGTTCCGTTGTTGTTACTATTATCGTTACCTTTCTCGTTCCTCTTGGCCATGAATTCATTAAAGCTATTGCCGACTCCTGTTCCAAATGTGCAGTGTAGTTTGTGCAGTGCAGTTTATGGCGTTAGAACGTTGTGGCGAGATTGGGTGCATTCAATGTTTGGTATACAGTACTGTATGCTGCAGCGTCACAGGCTGCGTCTGCGGCTCACCTCTCCCTCTCCCTCTTCCTCCACCTCCTCCTCCACCTCCTCCTCCTCCTCCAGCATTATTACTAAATAAACGTCTCGTTAGGGTTCTCGTTACTCTCATCGTTACCGTCGACATAACAGGAAACTACTAGTAGCGGTTCTGGCTACTAGTAGCGGTTCCAGTTCTATTTAGAGTTCTATTTAGAGGTGAAAGGGACGACGAAACGTATACACTCGATGCGATCCCCGAACCCTATTTACTTTTTAAACTATGACTAAGCCTACTTTTAGATACCTTCTATGAACTAACACTTTAAACTTGATGAAAGGAGTAATTACAACAAATACAAGTCCGACTGTTATAAGCGTTCCTAACCAAAATCCTTGGAAAAAATTACACTGAAAAGGGTAAACGTTGTTATCTCACGTAAATGTTCTCCTTTCGTCTTTAAAATAATTCGGGGGCACAACGCTTCGTCTTTTATCACGTAAAAAGATCGTTCCCCAATATAAAAAAGGTTCATCCTAAGTCGCCTGCTCTCGCAACAGACAAAAGCCCTAACACCCCTATCATAAACAATGTCGTACACTCGTCAATCTAAAACACACCCGAACCCTTTCGTTATACACTCTCTCCCCTCCCCTCTCGTAAATTAAAGCCCCCCCTATATACAAATCTAACCCTTCCTTAAAGCTTCTTCAAACCCCCAATGTCCTCCTCTCTCCTCCCTCCCACCCTCGGCATGCCGGGTGACCCTGAAGGTTTAACCTTCACCGCCGCCGTCACCTATTCCAAGTCGACGGATGTAGTTGATCTTCTTGGATATTATTTCAAGAAAGTCGTTGAATCGAAACCTGACGATGTTGAAGGGTTTCTTATTGATTTGATTGAGGTGAGTATTCGCGGGCAGAACTTCGGCAATGGATTAAGAATAGGAATAACAGTGTATTCGACCATGTGGAGATCGTCCTTTAAACACAAACAAACCAAAATCACTAACACACAACAAACACACTCTACAGAATGAACCTTACGTCCCCCCTTCAAAAGAAGAATAAAAATAAGCCCAACGATTCCCTTTTGTAACATAAAAAAAACTATCCATTCCCCTTCCATTCTTTATTAATTTTCCAAACCCCTTCTTTCTTCCATATCGGTACTTTCTTCTCTCCCTCATTGTTAGAAAAACCCTTCAAAAAAGCAAACGATCTCATTACGACAAATCTCACCTCCTTCAAACCATCCATGAATTTATCCACGCCCCTAAACCCTTCTTTTCTATGTTTACTAGCTATTTGAACATACATACTAGCTTCACCTAATAAAACAGGAGGACCGTATAATCTATGCGTGAATGTAATATGCATAATTTCTTCATCATCGTTTATTGATTCTTTGATTAGAGTTTCGGATATTTCTTTTATTACGGCGCAGATCATGTTGATGTAACCTTCATATAATAAGCCGTTTATACTTTCAGGATTATCTGAGCGGGTTACGCCTGTGAAAAGTGTTAGAGCACCGTAGGATCCGGGGGGGAGAGGTGGGGGGGGAGGGGGGGATAATGGGGAGGAGGTTAAGAGGAGGGAGAGGTGAGGGAGGGAGAGGTGGTGGGAGCAGTAGGAGGGGGAGGAGAGGGGGAGGGAGGAGGTTATTGAGGGGTGGGGGGGGTGGGGGGAGAGGGGGGAGGGGGAGGGGGAGGAGGACATTGAATCAGGTGGGGGGGGGGACGACATTTAAGAGGGAGAGAGCCGGAGGGAGACGACTGGAGAGCTTTCTTTAGGGGAGTTTTTGGAAGAGGGTAGATCAGAAGAGGGACGAGGGACGAGGGAATATTAGAACGTCGCGTGTCGAATATCGTGTAGAATGTTCGTGTCGTGTAGAATGTCGCTTTGAATGTCCTGCAAAGGTCAGCCCCCCCCTCCGAGGCACTCCACACAATGCATACGACGCTCGCATGTCACTGTTTCACGTAAGTAGTATATACGTCTCTCGGTCGTCGCTACGCTCCGTCCGTCTGTATGTTCATCTATGTATCGTCCCATGACGGGCGGCTCCTTGTCCAGAGCCTTCCGTACACTCAATGAGGCCTCTTATTTGTCATCAAACATCGGTCTCCCCTCACCTTGGCTAGTATTAGGGTTAATAATTATTTATTTATATCGTTTCGTTCACGTATGATTGTTGGATGTCGCTCAGTGTCTTGTGATGTACTGGTCGTAAGATGTCGTATTGGGTTTTATTCGTTTGTCCGTTTCGTGTTGCAATGAAGACCTGCCCTTTCACATAACAATGCATGGTAAATGTGGATCCATTTTACTGGACATTTTGAAAATTCAAGTTTTTCGTTTTGATCAATTTGATAGGCCTGACCTTGCTTTCTTTATTACGTTATCACGTCATTTATTAATACTAATTTGAATACTTATCATAATATTCATCGCAATAATATCATCGGTATCTGTTAAGGTTACGTAAATAAGTCGGTATCATCTCCGACAGTGGAGCCGTTAAAATATAAATCTCACGGACGAACTATATTACCTTCCATTTACACTACATAAAACACACACGAAGGATATAATAATACAAAACAGCAGTATCGTTTATAATCATATTCGTCACGATAACGTGAACAACGCTATTAAAGCACGTAGACATATTAAAACACGAACATATCACCTTATATCACTGCTCAGTAAATACTAAGAGCATCAGTAATAAGAACAACATAAGCGCAGATAAGGACGTAAGAAAGCAGAGCAGTGTACACTACGAGTAGAGACACTACGAGTAGAGACACTACGAGTAGAGACACTACGAGTAGAGACGTAGTAGTATCGAAACTCCTTACAACAAAGGGCCTCCTCCAGCTATTACAACGTCTAATACAGATACTGCTAATCGTAGGACTGTCAGTGCCAGTAGTGTAGCGCTGTCAGTGGTGAAACACGGGACGGTGGGAGGGGCGCTGTTTGTCAGTAGTAAGCCCTGAGCATTTCTTCGCATTTCCATTCAAGAACGCATTTCATTAGACGACCAGAGTGAACATTTAATATAAGAGGTGAGCGACATCAAAAACGTTTACGAAACGAGACGAACAGACGCGCTTTTTTTTATGGGGAAAGACCGCAACACGGCAGCGGTCTTTCGCCTTTCACATCACGATCATGTGAAGACTAATATACTAACGAAACGAACGCAACAAAACTACAAAACAACAACAACGCAGCTCCCGTCCCGTCAATAGTCTCCTTCCCCAATCAGCCGCCCCTCCCGAACCCTCAAAACCCTCATCGATAAATCTCCCGAAACCCTTCCCCCCCCCCCCCTCCATACACATACGCACTACGCATATCCGCAAAGCACTAAGACACACCCCTCCTCCCCCCCCTCCCCTCCCCTCAAAAAAAAGAAACCTCCTCCCACCCCCACCATGTCCGCCCCCCCCCCCGACCCGCAACTAATGTCCTCCGTCCTCTCCATCCTAAACTCGTTCACCCCCGCCTCCCCCTCCCCCCTCCCCACCTCCGGCGTCCGCGGCTGCACCTGCAAAAAGTCCCTCTGCCTAAAACTCTACTGTCAATGTTTCGCCAGTAAAACGTACTGTTCTCCATTAATAAACAACTGTAAATGTACTTCCTGTTACAACGTCGCACCTTCTACACCTATACACTTAGATAAAGATAATTTACCGACGAGTAGTACGGTACAGAAAAGGATTAGTAGTACGAGGAGTATTCTGGAGAGGAATCCTATGGCTTTCGCGCCGAAGAATGAAAGTAGTACGAGGGTGGGGTGTAAATGTAGGAAGAGGTGAGGATAATTATTGCAAGTAAAACTAACGTACACATCATCAACGTTCACAATAAACAACACCGTCGTACTCCAACGCCCCTTTTCTCAAAAAAATAAAACATCAACCTCTAACACCCGTCCCCTATAAAATCCCCTCAGCGCGTGCCTTAAAAAATACTGCGAATGCTTCCACGCCGGCCGACGTTGTGGTAAAAACTGTAGATGCGTAGGGTGCGAGAATAAGGAGGATGGAGGAGGAAAGGAAGAACCAGGGTGGTTAGGTGAGTTATGAGGAGTTTTATTTAATGAGGGGAGAGAGTTTTTATTTATTCGTTTTATTATCGTTTATATTTTTTTAACAAAACTCTCTCTAAAAAAAAAATGACAGGCGAAGCAGCCGTAGCAGTCGCGTGGTTAAAAGTCGACCGTGCTATAACGTCTTCACCCGTCCCTCCTCCTCCCGTTGGGTCTAAGAAAACTAGCCCGGCATCACGCGTCTCAGAAGGTGAGAAAGTGACGCTGAGAAATATGTGGTTACATGTTTGAGGAACGTAGGAGAAGAGATACGACGTTTTTTCCCATACATATAAGGGTTGCCTTTTCAACATTGTTGCCCTTTTTCTTAATATTGCTAACGGGCGAGCTCTCACCTTTTATCTCACTCCGTTCGTTTCCTCTGCTTCTTAGGCGTAATGACAGCCGCCCTCGCGATGTTCGAGATGGGCACGACATGTAATTCCCCTAAACGTCGAGCGAACGACGTGAACTCCGACACGACCACGAACGAATCAAGCGACTCCGACGAGGATTGTATTAGGAAGAGGACGAGGAAGGGGAGTTTGACGGTTGATACGGATGTTAAGGGAGGGGAGAAGGAGGAGATGACGCCTGTTAGTGGGTTTTTGACGACACAAGTTGGAGGGATGAAGGTTGGAGAGGGGGGGAAGGAATGAAGAGAAAGGGGGAAGGGAGGGGGGGAAAGGGAGAATAACAAAAAGCGTTTAAAGATCTTGAAATTGTTTTAAAGGTCTGATGATAGATACTTATAGTTTTTTTGTGTTTGTAAATGGTATAGATTTGCTCGAGGAGAATGAGAAAAAGAGGCAGGTGTGCTGAATCCTGATAAGGGAATAAGGGAGGAGTGAAAGTTCAGAAAACACAGGCGTGTTTCAAGCATTCCTGGCCACATCCTTTGTTCAGCGTTTTCACATATAATGGGAGCCTCCGCGAGTCTTTCTCAGCAGGAGAAGGATGATTTCATGCGCGAATGCCACAACGTGAGTTGAGGAGGTGTTGGGGATCCTAACCCTTGGGCGCGTCCGTTGGTGTTAGGTGCTTTTAGGGAAGGGGACGAACGGGGAAAGGAGAAACAAGTTAGGCAGGGGTTACATCTAACACTAACACATGACGTTAATCACAGATTTATGGCATTGCCGACATTGACGATCAAACAATGTTCATGAAGATCCGCGAGGTGAGCGGAGGGTGCATTAGGGCCCTGCCTTACAAGATTTGTTGTTAACGTTTTATTCTCGCTCGCAATCTTGTTTGCTCCGCAGAAAATCCTCGCCCTTGAAGGCGCCACCTCTCCACCCCAAAAGGCGGCCCTGGACGTTTTGAAGAAAGTTCCTAACTCCGACTCCAGGGCGACCACCCCACTGACGGAGGCCAATTCGAGTAATTACGAAGCTTCGGGGAAGTTGGAGTTGGACGAGCACATCATAGTTCCCCAGCAGCAACCCGATGCTCAGAATGCGAATGCGGATGCGGATGTGGTGGGTCAGGTGGAGCAGGTGGCTGAGGTGATAAAGGGGGAGGAGGGGGAGGGGGAGGTTGAGGGTGAGGTTACCTCGGGTGAAGGTGAAAAGGGAGACTGCGGGGAGGCTTTTGAGGGCCTCGACGGTCTGCGAGGATGGGTTGAGGAAAAGGTGAGTGGATGATAGAGAGTGATTTCATTTATGTTTTCTGTATTCTAATCCGTTTTCTCACAGGACCTTGACGTCGACCTTGATGACGTCGAAGCCATCGAAGAATTGGACTGGAGTGAGGCGGACCTGGAAGAGCTCCCAGCCTCCGTCGCCCTCATCGGGAAGAACGTCACCGAACTCGCTCTGGAAAAGAACTCTCTGAGCGAGTTCCCTGGGTCCGTAATGGCCTCCTTCACCTCTCTTGTCGAGCTCTACTTGAGGCAGAACCAGCTGACCTCCGTGCCCGACGAGATTGGCTGCTGCGTCAATCTCGACTCCCTCTACCTCGAAGACAACCTCCTTACCACCCTCCCCGAAGGCGTCTCCAAGCTCAAGAACCTGAAAGGCCTCTGCCTCCACCGCAACATGCTGACTTCCGTCCCCGAGTGCATCTACTCGTGTAAAGCCCTAGAAGAGCTCTACCTCGACTCCAACAAAATAGCCACCCTCCACCCTTTCATTGGCAACCTGAAGAACCTCCGCGAGTTCGGCGTCCAGTCCAACTGTTTAACATCCTTTCCCGAAACCATCGGCAAGCTAACCTCCCTCGAGACGTTCCACGCTGAGTCCAACTCCCTCACCATCCTCCCGAAAGCCTTCGGCAAGCTCTCCTCTCTCCGGCGGCTCTACCTGAACTCGAACTCGTTAACGAAGCTCCACGCCTGCCTCGGCAAGCTCCCCCGCCTCGAGATCCTAAACTGCGAATCAAACCAAATCGAAAAAATAGCCAAACGCATCAAGGACCTACCCAACCTCCGATTCCTTTTGTTAGCTAACAACTGCATAACGGCGCTGCCGTTCAACCCGAGTGAGACGGCGAAAGGTTTGAGGAGGTTGACGCTTTCAGGAAATCAATTAGATGAGGCGACGATGAAACTTGAAAAATTAGATAGTCTCGCGGAATGAGTATGGGGGGTTGGGGGGGGGGAGGGAAGTGAAATATTTTTATGGACGACCAGAAAAAAAGCAAAGAAGCACCGAAGGGGGGGGGGGAATAACGTTCAACGAAATTACAATCAGAACATCTACTGGTAGGTAGTGGGTATTTTATTTTTCAAATAACATATTTTCCAGACTCCATCCTAAGAGCAACATCGCTCACGTCCTCCTCGCACACGGAGGGGAATTGGAGCTCTCCCTCCACGTACAGATTCCACATGCTGTCGTGGAACGTTTTGAAGCTCATGTGACTATCCTCGCTGGCGAAAACCAAGTCGTTGAACAATTTGACGCACTCGTCCTCGTCCCGAACTGGGTTGGTTGTGCCCTCCATTGCGACGTTGAACTGGAGAGAGGTCAAATTACCCTTATTGAACTTATCAGCATTGAGAAAAGCTACCGTTGCCCAGATTCCCAACTTCTGCTGTAAACTCTGCAACAAGTGGCAGTCAACGGCGACGTCCAATACGGCTCCGATGTCGATGTGGTGTAAGAGCTTGGCTTCGTCGACCTCATGCTCCGCCAGCTTGGCCTCGAAATCCTCATCGTCATCCGAATCTTCCTCGTTCTCCTCAACGAGCGTATTCTCTTTCGCTGCAAGAGTTGCGGCTTCCATGGCGACCTTCATGTTCATGGATGACCTGGCCGCTCCCCCCCCTCCCCCGAGCTCCACAATGCTTCTCCGCCTCCCGCCGTCCAATAACTGCATTGTCTTACGCTTGGCGGCCTTGGGGGAATGAGATCCGGGAAGAGATCCGGTTGGTGAATCCTCCCCTCCCCTCTGGATTTTGTCGTTGATCTTTTTCATGCTCGTGCTCTTGATCATCTGTTTCGAATTCTGCGACGAGCGAAGCGAGCGATAATATTGGGTCAGATAATGCAGCCACCTCGCCGCTTCGCTCCTCGTTGTCGCAGATTCTCACTTACCTCGTCGTTTTTGTTGTAGCAACTGGCCCAAATTCTCTCGAAGAAAGAAATCAGCTGCGATTCGTGATCCATTTCGTAGCAAGTGGTCGAGCTCAACTCCATTCCGAGATCATTTTTGGCGATGGCCCTTTTCGCGATTTTCTTGACTTCTTCCCTATCCTCTATACGGAACAGCGTCGCACCGAGGGCAATTGCCATTTCGTACGTGATGATGTCTCCCTTTCCTTTTTCCGCCACCTGCCATTCAGCCAAAAGGTGCCTGCAGTAGATGAGGAACGGCAAGCTAGAGCTGTTCTCGTCGACCTCAACGACCCTGCAGAAGATGTTCAAGTAGCGCGATCCCGCACGATGGGAAGAGCACCCTCGAACTAGGTCGATTATAACCTGATCGGTGGCCTTTGCATTGCCTCTTTGTGCCTGTATCGCCTTCCTGATGGACTTGGCCGCATCGATTTGCGGGAGCCGCCAGAAAACTCCGACCCTCATGTCAGCTTCGGGCGAGTTATTTCCCGAGTACAAGTAGTCTCTCAGCTCGTGAGACTTTGCCATATTCGTCTTCTTCATGTCGTAACCGAGCGCCTTGACTGCCCGCAGACCGTGGAAATCGATCCCACCCCTGTGCATTTCCTCTCCGACGCTCTTAAGCACGCCTTCGACCAACCTAATTACGATAGGGAGAGTCTTCGGCTTTCTGACCACAACAGTGAAGACGTCTTCAATGGCCCTTAGCAAGGGCTGACAATCAGTCCTGTTGCTCATCGAAATCGTCCCGTCGTCGGCGATAATGATCTTATTTGAAGTCGGCGACAACTTCTTGCCGTGAAGTGAGTGCTGGGACCCGTCCAATTCATCACTGGGTGAGTCGCGGTGCTCATGGCCGCCATGGTGAGCGTGGTGACCGTGGTGGCCGTGGTGACTGCTGTGGTAGTTGAACACTAGTTTCTCACGACCTACGTACGTTTCAACATCAAAGTAACCCTCAATCTCGCTCTCGATGAAAGCATTAACTCGCTCTGCGGCATCGATTTGGCGCTGCAGCATTTTTAAGCTCTCTCTGTTCTCCGCAATCTCCTTGTCGACGCTCCGATCGATGTCCTTGACCCTCTCCCCGCTCCTCAGCTTCATGTCAGCAATGGTTCCTGCGTACATGGACTCAATGAACTGAATCTGCTTCTCGTTCGACATGTTCGACATAGTCATGTCGCTCATGAAAGCGGTCTGCGATCCCTCCATTGTGGGAGAAATTGAGTTATTGGCTCCGCCCCAGGACTCGAGCGCGAGCTCGTTGAAGTGCCCCTCGTGGATGCCCGAAGGAGACACAGGAGAAATCATTCTGGTTCTTCGCGGTTCAGATCGATGTTCCTCCTCGAGACTAGTGTCGACGGTCAGCCCGTGGCTTTCACTCGTGGTGGTGGCGCTTGTAACGGTGTTTTCGGTTCCCTCGGCCTCTTCCGATTCTCGAAGTCTCATCGTTGCCTCTTCTCTGAATCGCTTCATGGCCTCCTCCTTCGCCACGAGCATTTCGTTACCACCCAAGCCACCGCCTACGCCAGACTTGCCACGCGTTGACTTGCTGGCCCTAGTCGATAAAGTGCTCCTAGATTTGCGGTGTCCTTCGCCGCTCACATTGCTCACCACGCTGCCGGACCGGTTGGTCGACTTCGACCTTGTACGCCGATGTTGGCGATCCGACTTGCTGAGAGTACGAGTGGAGTCGGTTTCTCCACTCTCGCTGTAGTTCTCGTTGGATTCGTTCGGGGAGAGGGGCTCTTTCATGAGGAGATTCCGGCTCAATCGACGGGATGAGCGCCTGTGATGACCATGATGACCGTGATGACCGTGATGGTGGTGGTGATGGTTGTGATGAGCATGGTGGTGATGGTTGTGATGAGCATGGTGGTGGGCATGCCCCGCAGGCATATTCAGCACAATCCCCTTTTTCTCCGAAAGCGCGGTAAACTCATCCGCTCTCTGTCTGCTCTTCTCCAAGTTGGCCCGGAACTCGATAATGTCTTCGAGAGACTTGATCCGGCCAGCCAACAAGGGAAAGCGGTCCGGACCTGGCCTGTCATCGGAAAGGTCAGCCTCGCTGTCAATTCCCAACACGACCTTCTCCACGGCAGCGAGCTTGGCGCACATATCGTTGCATTTCTGTATCAGCGCCCAGTAGGGCTTATTCTTCTCGTTATCTAATACCAATTTTTGTCTCAAGTATTTGGTCCTGTCCCTCCTCATGATAAAGTACGATGCAATCAACTTCGCCGCGTTGTCCATCTTCTTTTCCTCCTTCATTTTATTGACTCGTTCAAAACGAACTACCGTGCCCCTCCAGCACCTTTGCAGAAATTTCGCCCCCGCCTCGAGGTTTCGCCTATCGGCCTTCTTTTCCCTCAGCACCCTGGTGGCGAACAGCCTTCTTGCCTGCGCGTTAATTTTTGTCATGGCTCTATGTTCTCTCCTTGTTTGGCAATCCCTTTTCGCTAGCTTCATCCTAGCCATCGCTTGAATCTTCGATGCGCATTGGTTGTTGATTTTTTCGTGTTCTCTCTCCATTTCCACCCTGCGAGAGAAATGCAAAAGCGACGAATTAGACATATTTTTGGCGCGGGAAGTATACATATATACCTCACCTCCTCTCCATCCTAGCCAGCTCAAGCTGGTGCTCGTCCTCGATCTGGCTCTTCCAGTCGTTCACCTCCCTCTGCACCCTGTCCTTCTGCGTGTCGATGATATGCACAAAAGTCTTCATGATTTCGAGGAGCCTCTGCTGGTCTTTGTTAACACGCACGACGGCATCGGAGGCCTCCTGGACTCGGCCTCCGATGTTTTCGAGGAAATCCTTCCTCGCCATTTCCATCAGAGACACCACCTCCCCTTTCTCCCTGCAGAGGATCGAAACCTGCCTCACCAACTCAGACGACACGCCTTCATATGTCTTGTCATAAGCGGATATGTCCGACTTGAGCGCTTGGAGGTCATGGCTGAGCCTCTCGCTGGTGATGAACGATGAGCTGCTGGTATTGACGTCGTTGGAGACGCTGTTGTTGCTCAAGGAGAAGTTGCTGATGTTGTTCTTCAAGGAGTTTACAGCATCCCTCTCCCATCCAGCTAATTTTGGAAAGGCGACGTTCTCCCAAGTCCCGTCCGCCTGAAATCGCTTTGAAAATAATACCGGTTTCTCCTGGACGACATTCATCGGGAGATCCTGCGGCGGCTTTCTGGCCTTCCATGACTCGATGCTCTTCAGCATCGACAAAGTCAGCGCGTCGACGCTGGGTTGGCGAGAAGGGGGCTTGGAGTTGCTTGCACTGCTATTGCCGGTGTCGGGGGGGTGCTGACGGTAGCCGATTTGCTTGAAGCTCCGGTTCCGGCGGCTCGCCTTGCTCTTGTTCGGAGAAGAGGACGAGAGGAAAGAAGGAGGAACATGAGTGGGAGGAATTGGAGAGTGAGATTGGTTCAGTAGAGCAACCAGGTGGGAAGGATAGGCTTGGTCGAACGTCAGGGACGTAGGCGGGCGAGGTTCCAAGTACGTAGTGGGGGGGGAGGGAGACCGATGGCGGGAGCTTTTTGTGTAGGAGGTGGAGCGTGGGGGAGGGGGGTTAGAGATGGGGGTTTAGAAGAGATGGAGGTTTCGTAAAGAGATATTTGGTTTTACGGGAGGATGTGGAGAAGAGGGGATGGAGGGGGGGCGGAGGGGGGAAAGGAAAGCGAAGGGGTCTGCGTTCAGGAACGAGGGGTCGGAGTGCGTTCGCTACTGCCTCACCTTAATTGTTCTTCTTCCATCGTCCAGAGCTACAGTTGAGAGAGGGTTGGCTGAAACTTGTGGAAGGGACGGAGGGTGGCGGAATATGATGGTTGGAGTTAAAGATGTGGTCGGGGGGGGGGATGGGGGGTACTTCTGTTGTAAGAAATGTCCAAGGATCAAGTGGGGTTGAGGGGCTTTTCTCCTCTCCCAGGATTTCCCTAGAAGAAGGAAGAAGAGGCAAGGAAAGAGGCACAAAAAGGGAGCGACAACGACAACAAGACGAGAACGGCAGCACCCGCTCTCTGAGGCCCGAGGAGAGAGGCCTTTAGTCTGAGCACCAGCTTCGCTATGACGGAATTATTTCGTATGAGCAGAGAAGTTTTATATAAAGCAAAACATTCATGTCATGTAGAGACGTGACACGAGGGAAACAATCAAGCCGAAAGAAATCGCGAAAGAAACCGACTTTTTTGTAATAACTTTAACCCTTGACACCCACCGGATCCTCCCTCAACCCCCTAAAACATATCCCCAGGGTTACCACATGTCCCCCCCACTCCACTCTTCCATCTGCATTCTCAAGGCCAACATCTCGTTTTCGTTTGCGGCACCGCCACCTCCATTTCTGTTAGGGTTCATTAACCCTAACCCTTGCGCCGGTGGCTCCTCCTGCCTCTGGACTATGAAGTGCTTATCAACGATATCGCGCATCCCAACATCCTCAAGGTCCTTGCGGCATGCGTCAACAATTCGAGAACGCATAGAACTGTCGTGTTTCTCGAGTAGCTCCTTCACTAGTTTCTTGCGCCTCTTCAACTGAGCTCTTTCAAACGCCCCTTCCTCACCATAGTATCTACCATGAGTCCCTGCATCGACACATGCCTTGCAACTCGCAACATGGCTGTGTGCGTCGGTGCCACAGTCCTCAAGGCAACAAGCGCAAAACCCGCAATTGCAACTGCTGCACTTGAGAGCCAGGCACCCTTCAAAGTCCACGAAGGCCGCCCTGCAGTCAGCTCTGGGGCATTTGAGGGTCAGGATTTCCTCGGTTATCTCTACGCGGGCATCGTGAACTTTCTTCTCTTCAGCGTCCATGGCGGCCCTGCGCTTTTCTTCCTCCTCTAACCTCTCCCGCTCTTCCTGTCTAATGGTGTTGCCAACTTTCTTCTCCTTTTCCTCATCTTCGGCACTCTTGTACATCTTGAACACCTCTGGACTGGTCAGGTTTGCGATGTCCTGCAAACTGAACGGCTTACTGGAGCATTTTGGAAGTGGGCATGTCACCACAATACCGCGCGCTAGGCGCTCGGGGCGGGTCGCTATCTCTTTGACGTGCCCATCAAAGCATTCCCTACACGCGTAATGTTTATTCTCACAAGAGCCACCCTCGATGGAACGGATGTCATCAAAGCAAATCAAGCAAGTCTCCTTCGTCGGCCTGGCCCCAGCCTCCTGCAATTTCTTCTTGCGTTGCATGTAGGCCTCTCTGTCGACGCGCCCTATCTTTGGGAGTTCGCACTTTCCTAAATTCCATTCGTCAGTGGGGGTTAAGGAAAAGTCGATGCTGTCTCTGACAGCGTCGTCGTCATCTCGTTCTTCCACACCTACGAGTACCGTGGCCATGACAGGCGGGAGGCTACCTTCCGCTTTCTTGCGTACCGTGAGCACCTTGAAGCAAGGAAATTCCCTGTTCTCGACCGTCCTGCCGGTGTCCGAGTCGAAAAACTCCTCCCTGTAGAGGCTCGCGATTGGATGCTTGCAATTTGCACAGAAGCCTTCGGTGAACATGCACTTCTTGAACTTGTTCAATTCCTCCTTACTCCCAAGCTTGATGCCGGGGATATCATCTGTGTTCGTCCAAATCGCAGTGTTTTTTATTAAGTGTATATGGTCGGGTTTAATGACGGTCTCGCCACACCTCCAGCATGCGAGGCAGATGCCTTCGTGTTCAGAACCCGGAACAGTATCAGGGAGATTAAGCGCGAGACACTCTTTACCAGCTTGCCAAGGTTTCCAAACCACGCCATCCATGGGTTGATAAGCTATTGCCTCTCTGCACGAGATGGCAAACCACTCCTCACCATTTCGCGAGTTAGAGTTAGGACCCACTATGCATTGGACCTTGGTGCCGACAACGACATTGTATTTTTTATGGATTGCGATGAGTTCGCCGATGCTGGCAGATATGCCAATACCATCACCGTTCCGTGCTCCTCGGGAAACTTCGGCAACAGCCCATCCTGAGGTTTTTACGTTGATCACTGATGCCTCCACGCCCTTAATCGATGTTGACTTCCGGGAATCATTGTTCCTCTGCGAAAAGCTTGACATATCTGGCGAGGTGAGAAAGTGAAAGAACAAGAGTTAGAGAGGAAAAAAGAGGGAGCGAGGGAGGTGAAGAAAGCGAAAGAGATGGAGGAAGGGCGAGGGGGGGGTAGGGCGATAAAGCGATGAAGAGATGGAGAGATAGAGAGATAGAGAGATGGAAAGAGATGAGAGTGGGACCCAGGATTGGTTTCGGATTGGTCCCATCGGTTTCTGGTTTTTTGTCTGGAACCTCCCCAGAAAATGTGGGGGGTCAGCGATCTGGACGCTTCTTTATAGCGTCGGATAGACACCATCGCTATGTATTAACCTGTCTGCATAGGTTATGAGAGGCCTCTGCGCTCTTGGCGGACACGCGTCAAATCGCTTACCCCCCAGAATATTAAACCTTGAAGTTGAGAACCTGTTGAAAATATCGCGGCTATTGACTCTTCGAAATCAGTAAAAATTCTTTGTACAATTTCATTTTATTAGGTTATTGTTTTATGATATTTTTTAAGGAGTGTGCTGAGGCATTTCGTGGCAAAAAACTACTCTAGGGTGCTCTCGCAGAGCTCGCACGTGCACGTAAACCCGTGCTGCACGAGCAGCCGCTCCTGCCTCTCCTTGCGCCCGGGCAGCTCCTCCAAGCTCACGTAAGAGTGGCAGACTTCCTCCCCCTTCTTGATGTCCCGGGTGGCGACTGTGAACGCGACGTTGTTGGCATCGTCAAACCTGATCTCCGCGTTCGGGCAGCACGAGTGGTTCATGACCGACAGGGCGGGATAGAGCGCGGTGGACTCGGGGGGCGGGAGCGAGTTGAACGTTTCGACGAGGGATGTGATGGAGGGCGTGAGGGCGTGGTCGGGCGGGAGGTCGAGCCACCCTTCTTCGTCCGACGCCTCCCCCCCTTCTTCGTCCGACACTTCCTCCTCCTCCTCCTCCTCCTCCTCAACCTCCTCAACTTCCTCACTATCATCCTCCTCCTCCCACTCGACCTGCCCATCTCCTTGATCGTCACCCCATTCCACCACCCACACATCCCTCATTTTCTCGATTTCCTTGGCCGCCGCCTCGATCCCCTCCCCCTCATTTCCCATTCCTTCGCCGGCCTTCGCGATCTTGCACGCCCGCTCGATCATGGCCTCCCAGCCGTCCCTGACCGGGCACCCCGGCAGCACGCTCGCGGCATTGACGCCGATCAGCCCGACCATTTTCTGCCACTCAACCTCTCCACAAACCTCTATGTGCTCCCCCAGCAGACTCCGCCCGTACTCTAGCCTGTCCGCGACCCCCTTGCGGAACTCTCCTTCGTCGCTTTCGCCGTCCCACGGCTGCGTATCAGGCCACTTCACCGAGGCGTACTCCTGGAGCGGAGCTGTCCCGCACAAGGCCAGCAGCTTGGCTGCCAGAACCTGGAAGGGATCGTTTTTGGAAGCCCACCGAAAGAACTCGGACTCGTCGAGGGCATCGGTGGGCTTGGTGCAGCAGGCAGCGGGCCCGGGGGCCAGGCAGTGGGGACAACGGGGCTCGAGCGAGGCGTGACCAGGCAGGCTGGCTTGGACGAGAGGCGACTCGGTCATGAGCACTGTTCCTTCCTTTACATCTCTGGATGCTACGAGGGTTCTGCCGCGGATGGGGTGTTGTTGCTGGAGGAGGGGGGAATCGCCCAGCACGGCGGCGACGGACGAAGATCTTGATTCCAACCGACGGGCCTTCTTCTTAGCTGGTGGCATCGGTCAGGTCGGAGTGGTTCAGAGTTTGTGGGCCTCGTTTTTCTGTGGTACATTCAAGTCTTGAAAAAATCGAATATTATCGATTATACGTTACAGATATGAAACAGTGGAAGAATACGACTATGGAATGATCTCAGTGCGGTTGTGTGTGTGAAGTTGCAGCGGTTGGGCTGAAATAACCTTGCTTGATCAAAAGAGGAATTCCCCTGGTAAACTGCGAAGATCCTGAGGCTTGAGAGAAAAACAATCAAGCACTCCTGTTCCGCAAGTATCGAATATGTCTTTTCCCCTCCAAGAAGGCTCAGCTGTACTTGCCCGCTCTGGCCCATATCCGGGCTCAAGCTATGCTCCGGCCACTGTTGTTAGCCTTGACAATAATGAGGCAATAATACGGTGGGAAACACCCCTGTCGGACGATTATAACATTTATGAATGTGTAACACTAGATAGAATCAAGTCCGTTACTGTGAATAATGAACAAAAGAAAA
The DNA here is from genome assembly GCA_030267905.1 of Triparma verrucosa. Taxonomy (NCBI): domain Eukaryota; class Bolidophyceae; order Parmales; family Triparmaceae; genus Triparma; species Triparma verrucosa. The sequence continues at coordinate 29,814 of BRXX01000182.1, forward strand.
GATCCAGGGAAGCACCAGCACTACCCCTGGAATCCTTGCCTAAGAGGAGCAACTGTAACAGGTTCGAGAAGCAGGCCAACCCTCCCCGGACCGCCCCCTCCTCATCGCAATCGTCGCAATCGTCGTCGTCGTCGTCATCGCAAGAATCGACGCCTAAACTCTTTAATGAAACGATCACAATGCGCGCTGAAAGGTTCCCCTGCATTAAAGTCCTCGACACTCCCGCTCCAGGTTGGACACGCCACGTGATTGACAAGAAGAGGGAAAATTGGGCAGATTGTATGGAGGCAGGAAAGAAGAAGAGTCGCGTACTGAACATAGTGGTATACACCTATAAAAAAAGTAGAAGTAGATTGTTCAGGGGAAACAAACCACAGCAACTAAATGAACTCGCGACATTTCTGGATGAAGAGGGATTCGATCAGCTTTGGGTTAGCGACTTTGAGTTCGACTACGATTTTTGCCTAACGCTTGAGTCGTCGAAGCAGACCGGGACACATGCCGTCAAGCAAATCGAGAAGAATAGTAGGGAGTTCTTTGATGACGAGTCAACCTCATCATCCAGCTCGGAAGATTTGCTCTTCTCCCCCCCCGAAGTCGAGGTCCGGAATGAAGAAAACAAGTGTTGTTAAAGAGGTACAGGAGGTCAAAGTAAAAAATGAATATTATGATGAAGATGACGCTGATTGTTTTGAATGTCCCACCTGCTATGAGCCCTTGACGAAGACAGGGGATCACCAAAGTTGCCAACTTCCGTGCCGCCACGTTTTTTGTAGTGCTTGCGTCGATTTGTTCATGAAGGACCATTTACCGTGTCCCAACTGCCAAGCGGAACTTAGTTTGGCTGTTGTGGATGGATCGGTTTATGAATACGTTCCACCTCCTGTTAAGGTTAAAATAGAAGAAACAGAAAAGCAGCATGAACTTGAAATCATCGAAGAGCTGAGGAAGGCGGAGGAGGAAGAGAAGAAGAAAAAGAAGGCTGAGGAGGAGCAGAGGAGGAAGGCGGCTGAAGTGAGGCAGGCGGAAGCTGAGCGGGAAGCTGAGCGGGAAGCTGAGCGGGAAGCTGAGCGGGAAGCGGAGCGGGAAGCGGAGCGGAGAAGGAAGGAAGCGGAGGAGGAGGAGGAGAGAAAAAAATCGGGAGGGGTGGCGGAGAGCAGCGGGAGGAAGTTCGGGAACGAGGATTTAAAAAAGGCAGCGAAAGAATGGTGCGAAGATGAACAGGCTGCAGAGGCAAAGCACGGGCCCATTAGTGGGTGGAACGTCTCTGAGGTCACGAGCATGACAAATTTGTTTAGGGCTGATGGACATGGTGTCGGAAAAGCAGGAAAACAGTTTAATGCAGACCTCTCAGGATGGGACGTGTCAAATGTCACTGACATGCGGTCGATGTTCACGGGAGCTGAATCGTTTAACTGCAATCTCTCTTCATGGAACGTTGAGAAGGTAACAGATATGAGTAGTATGTTTAACGGAGCCAAATTGTTCGACGGAGATATTTCTTCGTGGACCGTGAGCAACGTCATAAGCATGCGTTCGATGTTCGAATCCGCCTCCGTTTTTAAAGGAGATATTTCTTTATGGAACGTTTCCAACGTCACAACAATGCATAATATGTTCTGGTCCGCCCTCATGTTTAACGGAGATATTTCTTCATGGGACGTGAGCAACGTCATAACCATGTATGGGATGTTCGGTTCTGACCCGAAGAAAAATTTTCCAACTTCGTTTAACGGAGATATTTCTTCATGGGATGTGAGCAACGTCACAACCATGCAGTTGATGTTCCGTTCCGCCTCCTCGTTCAACGGCGATCTGTCTTCGTGGGACGAATCCAACTGTACCACGATGCAGTCGATGTTCAATTCCGCCTCCTCGTTTAACGGAGATATTTCTTCATGGGATGTGAGCAAAGTCACAACCATGCGGTCGATGTTCAATAAAGCCTCCTCGTTTAACGGAGATATTTCTTCATGGGATGTGAGCAACGTCACAACCATGGAGAAAATGTTCCGGGGAGCGTCGGCGTTCAACGGCGATCTGTCTTCGTGGAACGTATCCAACGTTACAAACATGGAGGATGTGTTCTTTGGAGCCTCAGCGTCCAACTTTGACACGAACGCGGACTGGGACATCAGTGGACTTGGAAGTGGACTTGGGTTTTTGATTGATGAGGGAGAAGGGGAATTTAAAAGGGAGAAGAAAAAATTGCAGCTGCAGAATCTTGTCAATGAAATGTGTCTGGCGTTTTGTTAATTAATAAGTTTCCATCGTCTCAGCTCGCTTAGAAGACTGGCCCGGACCCGATCTTCATGAAGATGGGCACCACTACGCTCCCCCCCACCACGAAGAGCAGGAAGAAGATGATCGCCTTGGACACCTTGGGGCCCTGCTCCTCCTCCCGATCCTCGGGGCTGACGTACTTGAGCTCCTCGGCGCCGCGCTTGTTGACGTTGCCGGCGTGCTTCTGGTTTCTGGCGCGGATGGAACGGGGGACGGGCTGGAGACACGGGAGAGCGGGGGGAGGGAAAGAAGCGAGGGGAACGAACGTTCGTTAGAAATACTGTATGGGCGTAATTAATGAGAATTGTGAAGGGCAATGTAAGCGCCTTCGTTAAGTTGAGAGCTGCGCGCTCAAACCCCCAGTTTATGTCCACGCTGTAGTCGCCATCTCCTCTGATGTTTTGCCGATGGATGTAATGTTGCTTTTAAATGGACCTCTGACGAAGATAGGGCAAAATTTGACCGCTTCGGCGCGTGAATCACGATAAATCAGTGCTTGATTCGGTCGAAAAACGGCGTTTGTCAACTCTACAATGGTCAAAACATCCTCTACAAGTGGGAACGGAAGCTACCGATCGTCGATCACAACCGTCGTGGGTTTTCTCTTCAAATACGCTTCTCTATATATAGCTATATAGATCTATGCCTAGTGAGATACTGTAGAATCCTCAAAGTCGCACCATATTAAAATTAAAATCACGTAAAATTGACTTTTGCCACGAACAGATAACTTTATGTTCCAGTTATGTTCCAAGCAGGTTTTACGGACACCCTGAGCCATAAATTGAAAGGATCGTGTTAAATACTTACACCTATTGCCTTTTTAATTCTTTCATTGACATCGTCTTCAAAGGATTTAACCCTAACATTCCCACATAGCTCTCAAACTAGGGCAATCCTCAAATCCCCTCCCCGCGGCGACCAAGCTTCTCCTCTACCATGCCTGCTCGGGCCCCCTCCCCGTCCTCCTCCGACCTTTTCATCTCCGGAATCTCCGAGTACCTCACCTCCCCCCCCTTCCTCTCCACCATCTCCGGCTACGTCGACTCCCACTGCTGCATGTTCGACTCCTCCCACGACTACAGCCCAGGGCAGCACGCCATCTTCATAGAATTCCGTCTCAAGGTAGAGAAAATGATAGAAGGCACCCTCGCGACCTTAGGCGGCGACAGCGAGATGTTCTTCGAGGCGATAAAGAGCGAGGAATTCAAGGACACTCCCCGCGTCATAAACGTAATTGATACCTTGAGGTCGTTGGACGATTTCGTGGCGTTTCACGACAACATGGTCGCGAGGAACGTTGAGCTCGAGAGGTTGGAGGAGAGGGAAATCGAGGGCGTGCCGTCTCCCGCCGCCGCCCCTTTGAATAATTACGAGAGCGAGAGCGAGAGCAAGTCAATCGTCGACGAAGGAGTGTCGCAGAAGCGGACCGCTAGCAACGGCAACAGCGTCCCTCAAGTTTCGTTCAAGGACTTCGACTTCGAGATGCTTCACTCCATGGCGAGCAATTTGATCCTCAACTGCTCTACCGCGACGCTCTCGCCGTACGACAATCTCATGATACCTTGGGCTGAGGCCGTCTTGGGTGTTCGTGACGAGATGGAGTCCGACATGGTCGACGACGACAGAAAGGCTGACATAATGAGGGAGCTCGCTAGGCACAAGTTGAAGGTCGACTTTATCCTGGCGAGCAAGTTCGTGAACGACAGAAGGGCGGGAGTTGTCGCTCATTTGGACGTGAAGCATACCAAGGCGGAGAAGGTAGAGCTTCTGCTTAACGAGGTGAGCGAAGGAAATAGGAGAAAGAACAGGGATGTCACGTCAAATTTGCTGCTAATACTGCTGCTATATTCTAACCTTTTTGCAGCTTCACGATCTGAGGGTCGAAGTCGCAAAGTACAGGGGGGAAGCTGTCGGTTACAACAATTCAGGCGTGAGCGAATCGAATCTCGAAAACGTCTACTTCAGGTTCAAGGAGTTCCTCCAGGGGGACAAGGACCCCACGTCGAACCTGGACCACATCCTGAACATCACGTCCGAGTATGTGGGGATGAACGATGTAGATATTTTGGTGGTCATGTTGAAATGGTTGGAGATGGAGAAGGTGAGGGGTTAGTGTGCCCTGTGTGTGTCGCTCAGTCTCTTCGCTGAGGAGGCGTGCGTACAGGTTACCGACGTCCATGTCCGCCTCTCTCTTCGTTGCATTATTCTTTATTCTAACTATTCGCAGCTCATCGCCGAGGTGCACAAGAGGATCAATAAACTTTTGAACGAAGAGGAGGGGGGGGATGAGGAGAAGGTGGCGGAGGCGGCGCCTCCCGTGGTGGAGGAAGTGAAGGAGGAGGAGAAGGTGCAGGCGGTGGTGCCTGAATACAAGGGCGAAGTCGGCGGCTTGGTGGATTCTGAGGACGAGGCTGCCGCGGAGGTGAACGATAATGATAACAATGAAGAGGGACAAGAGGGAAAACTCTCTTGGATAGAACAGTACGACGCGGAATCGGGTTACAACTTCTACTACAACACCAAGACTTTCGAAACGCAGTGGGAGCCGCCTACTGACGAAGCCTACGTGCCTGTGACCTTGGACGCGATGGGGTACGAGATGGTGGAGGAAGAAGAAGGTGGGGAGGAGGACGGAAACGCCGACTGGGAGTGGGATGAAGAGGGGGGCAAGTGGGTCTTCAAGGGGGAGGGTGCTGATGTTGAGGAAGGAGGGGGAGAGCAGGAGGAAGAAGACTCTAAGCCTCCTGCGCGGACAGATCCGGCTGACACAGCGGAGGGAGAAATCGTGGTGGAGAAGCTCCGCTCTGCGGCTCCGATGTCGCTCGTGGATGATGACGACGACGAGCCACTGACTTTGCAAGTCAACTCTGCACCTTCTCCCCTCGTCCCGGGTCCCGCCTTGGAGCCCACGCCGGCGCCGCCCTCAAGCTCGAAGGAGAGGGACAGCGTCAAGAAGAAGAAGAAAAAGAAGAAGAAGAAGTTCGTCGTCAGGGCAAAGGCCGAGACTCCCAAGGAGGGCGAGCCACCGTCCTCCGCCATTCCGTTCTACCTCGCCCAGACCACGAGCAACCTAATGACGCCGAAGCAGCAGAGACAGATGGAGGACATTCTACTCGGATCGAGTGCGGCGCAGCCGAAGGGCGACACGGTCAATCCCCTCCACAACCAGCCTCAGAGCAAGGTGAGAGCAAAACTATGAGGAGCGAAGCGACGAGCTGAAAAGGCGTGTGTGCTGCATATTGGCGTGCATGGGAGATACGCGAGGAGTGAAGCGACGAGCTGAGAACGGGTTCAAGGTTGAAGCGACGATACTTCTATACAGCTCCCTCGCAGCTCCGCCACCGCCAGGCGTGTGTACTGGATATCAACGTACATGCCCGATACTTCCAAATGTAACGTTGCTGCTGCCAAATTCTTTGCCTTTTCTAATGTCACCAACGCCCCATCTATTGCGACACGCTTCGCTCATAGCAGTCCGAGAGGCGGAGCGTAGAGAAAAAGAGGCAAAGAGCGGAGGAGAAACGAAGGAGGGAGGAGGCGGCGACGTTGAAGGAGGTGGAGAGGACACCCGTGCAGGAGCTGGGGGGAAATTCGGCATCTATCTCTGAATCAAAGGAAGACGGGATCGACTCTCGAATGGTCGTCGAGGATATTGAGGAGAAGGCGGTGGAGGAAGAAGCGATCCCCCCTGCCCCCATGGCCAGCCCGGGGGGGACCTTCCTGATGTCACCCATGCACATCACGCCGCCCACGGGGCTGCCGTCTTTGGCGCAGATGCAGAAGAAGGCGAATCCACTGCCTCCGATCGGGGGAGGGGGGGGGGGAGGAGGAGGAAGGTGAGGCGCAGCGAGGAGCGCAGCGAGGAGCGAAGCGACGAGCTGAGAATGCACGTTTCTTTTAGTATCGACACCATCTCCGGGACCGCCGTACGTAACATTGTTGTACAACGAACAATTCGAGCCCTGGCCAAACTCAACGAGTCTGATTCAAGGGACTCGCCGATTCTAACGCCGACAATACGACCTTCCATACGACTTTCGCTTCGCCCGTCGCAGAGGCAGGACGGCCTCTCAAGATAATAACGATAATGTCGTAACTGTATAAAAGTGCAATTGTATAGATGTAAAATAGAATAGAGTAGATTCATGTTTGGGGTATTTTAAATTTCCACCGGCTCTTTTTATTCTTTTTTGTTCGCCACCCTTTTGTCTCCTTTTCCTTGATGTTTGTGGCGTTCGTAGTGGTCTGCTCGGTCTCGAACATAAGCCTTCGAAACAGCCTTCGGTCAATGTTCGGTGTCATTGTGTGTGGTGATCACTGCCTGCTGGAATGATCTTTCGCGGCGCTTGCGCCGAAAATGGCAGGTGCTCGAAGGCTCGTCGGTCCTTCCCGTTGGCGATTTAACTGATGCGAGGGTGGATCGTTTTGAAGGCGTCAGAATCGGCCTATAAATGCAGGGTTATGGTGAGTGTGGTATTTGTCGTCAAAAACCAAGCGTTCACGTGCTCTTTCGTCTTATCACTCGCATAAGTCTCTGATGAACAACTTTCTCAGTTTTCTCCCCTCACAACAAATTACCTCGTCCCTTAGCAGGTGAATACGATCCGCCTGCCGACGTATCAGCCTTCCAGTCGCTTTTTGTAGTCCATGTCTCTCCACTCACTGCTTGCAGGAGTCGTGCGGGCCGTAGAAGTTGCATATCTTTGCCGCGGACCTGAATTGATCGCATTTACTCCGCATTCCCTAAATTCGTCTATAACTTTCTGTCAGGGTTCTCCCCCGCGCCGAAAAAATTTTGACATCCACGTTATACCGTCCTTGGGACATCCGTGCATTTTCCGACGCCGGAAATATCCCCATCAGTTCCCTTCCAAAGCGATCTCAAATACTCACAATACCGCCGCCCACTCACCCTCTCTGAACCTCCACCCAGCAGGAATTTTCGATGGATCTGAACGGTGCGCCGCCCGCGGCCCCTCAGCCGAGTGCTCCAGCGCCTGCCCCCCCGGCGGCCCCTCAGCCCGGGCAACCTCAGCAGGCCCCTCAGCAGGCGCAAAATCAACAACCTCAAATGCAGTACGTGCTGGCGCCTCCACCTAATCCCCAGCAGCAGCAGGCGATGCAGCAGCAGGCGATGCAACAGCAGGCGATGCAACAGCAGGCGATGCAACAGCAGGCGATGCAGCAGCAGGCGATGCAGCAGCAGCAGGCATTGCAGCAGCAGGCGCAGCTGAAGCAGCAGCAGGCGATGCAGCAGCAGCAGCAGCAGCAGCAGATGCAGGCCATGATGGCGGCCCAGCAGCAGCAGCAGCAACAACAACAACAGAATTTAACGGCTCAGCAGCAGCAGGCCGCCCGGCAGCAGCAGAACGGCGCCGCCCCTCCTTCCCAACAGCAACCCCCCGCCCAGCCCCCTTTTACCACCCCCGCCTCCGCCTCCGCCCCTGCCCCCGCCCCTGCCCCCGCCCCCGCCCCCGCCCCCGCCCAGCCCTCACAACCGTCCAAGAATACCCCCCCAGCCGCCCCTGCCACTGCCCCTGCGACTGCCCCTCCCCCTCCCCCTCCCGCACCTGGTGCACCTCCCAGCAATGGTGGTGGCGGTTCCGCCCCTCCTCAACCCCCCCAGAGAGAGCTCAAGGTGGAGGATGCTCTGCACTATCTCGATCAGGTCAAGATGGAGTTCGGAGACCGGCCTAGAATCTACAACGAGTTCCTCGAAATTATGAAGAATTTCAAGGCGCAGACGATCGACACCCCTGGAGTCATCACCCGCGTCTCGAACCTCTTCAGGGGCTACAACAACCTCATTCTGGGCTTCAACACCTTCCTCCCGGACGGCTACAAGATCGAGCTCAAGGACGTCGACGGCAACTCCACCCCCATGGCCTCTGGCCCTGGAATTCCTAACCACCCCGCCGCTGGGGGGCCCCACGGGTTTGCGCAGCACCCGCAACAGATGCCCATGAACATGGGGTACGGTGGTGGTGGTGGTGTCCAGTACGGAAATCCGGGTAAGGGGGCGAGAGTGGGGGAGTGAAGCGAGGGGGAGGGAGCGAAGCGAGGCCCGAGCGTTAGCGAGACTTAGGGAGCGAGGCCTGAGCGAAGCGAGACTTGAGGGAGCGAGGCCAGAGCGAAGCGAGGCGCGAGCGTTAGTGAGACTTGAGAGAGCGAAGCAACCAAGACACACAATTCTAACTCGTCGCTTCGCCTGTCGCAGCTCCGAACGTCTATTACCAGAACCCTCCCACAGCCGCCCCGCCCCCTCCCGCCGCGGCTCCCGCTGCGAGCTCTCAGCCCGTCGAATTCGATCACGCCATTTCCTATGTGACGACGATTAAGAAGCGCTTCGCCAACGAGCCTGAGACGTACAAGGCCTTCCTGGAAATTCTCCACACGTACCAGAAGGAGCAGCGAGGGATCAAGGATGTGTTGGAGCAGGTCTCCACGCTCTTCGCCGACCACCCGGATTTACTGAAGGAGTTCACGTACTTCCTCCCCGACGCCGTCCAGGAGCAAGCGAAGGAGAGGTTGAACCGTGCCGCCGCCGACTCTGAGATGCGAAGGGCCGCCCGCGCCGGCGCAGGCGGCTACCACGCCTACTCGAGCCAGCAGGACTTCTACATGCGCCAGCAGCAGAACATGCAGCAGGCGTTGAGTGGCAACTACCGCAACCAGTACAGCCAGCCCTCGAGGAAGCAGGCTAGGGGGGGTTACCAGGCTCAGAAGATCGTGGACATGACCAAGCCCGCGAGCAAGAAGATGAAGACTCAGCACGGCCGCCACGGTGGATCGTCCTCCTTCGCGAACGTCTACCACGCCCCCATGGTGTACAACGCCGGGGTGGAGAGGCAGTTCTTCGACAAGATCAGGGACACCATGACCTCTCAGTCGAGGGACGGAGGGGCCTGGTCCGAGTTTTTGAAGTGCCTCGACATGTACTCGCAGGAGGTTTTGTCTAGGACGGAGATGCTCCAGCTCATCGAAGACTTGTTCGGCAAGCACGCCGACCTGTTCATGGAGTTCAAGGCCATTCTCTCGGCCTCCGCGTCTTCCGAGGTCGTGCACGACGACACTTGGTACTCGGTCCCTTTGTCGGAGATCGACTTCTCTCGCTGCCGCAAGTGCACTCCGTCTTACCGCGCCCTCCCCCGTGACTACCCCTACCCCCAGTGTTCCGAGAAGGCGCCCTACGAGGACGAGGTCCTGAATAACATCTGGGTTTCCCTCCCCGTCGGAAGCGAGGAGGTGTACACGTTCCGTCATATGCGCAAAAACCAGTACGAGGAGGCTCTGTTCCGTTGCGAGGACGAGCGCTTCGAGATCGACATGGTCCTGGACGCGAACCACTCGACCCTCCGCGTGTTCGAGCCGCTAGTACAGGAGATCAAACTGCTGGCGACGCAGGAGATTCTCACCAACGATTTAGGCGCCGCGCCTTTTAATTTTGCCAAGAACGCCGGCGCAGGGGGGGTGAGGTACCAGTACAAGTTCGACCCCAGGTAAGAATGTGCCGAGGGAGCGAAGCGACCGACCGAGCCGCTTGCGGCGAGGCCCGAGTGAAGCGATAACGGTGGGAGCTAGGCTTTTCTAACTCATGACCGCCTACCCCTCCCCCAGGACGCTTTCCATCATCCATACGAATGCTATTTGTCGTATTTACGGTGACCAGGGCCAGGAGATGCTCTCCCTGCTCCACAAGAACCCCACCAAGGCGATTCCTGTCATTTACGGCAGGCTGGTCCAGAAGGACAAGGAGTTCAGAGCTGCACGAGAGCATTTGAACAAACGCTGGAAGGAGCTCGCTGAGCACAACTATCAGAAATCGCTCGATCACAGGTCCTTCTACTTCCGCCAGTCCGACAAGAAGCTTACGGGGACCAGGGCGCTTGTGAGCGAGTGTGTGAACGCCGCCCTTGACCTCCCCCCTGGCACGGAGAAGAACAAGAAGACTATTGTTTCTAAGAACGTTGTTGAAGGTGAGTTGGGAGCGAAGCCCGAGCGAAGCGAGGCCCAAGCGTTAGCGAGACTGAGGGAGCGAAGCAACCAAGACACACAATTCTAACTCGTCACTTCGATCGTTGCAGCTCCGCCCGTCCCCAAGGTGTACAAGCCACCCCCGCACCTCAAGTTCAGCTACCCCAAGAGCTGCGACTTCGCCCATCGCGACGCCTACCGCCTCATCATGTTCGCCGTGGAGAAGAGCCAGCTCAGCCCCAGCGACAAGGAGAGGGCGGGGAGGATGTGGAGGGACTTCTTGGGCCCCTTCTTCGGCCTGTGTTCCAGCTGGCTGTACGCAGATGGAGAGGTCAAGGACATGGTGCCCACGTCGTCGTCCATGGCGATTCCTCCCGGCGCACTGGTTTCTACGAGCTTCGGGGATGGCGTCGTAGAGGACTATGTTGAGGGCAAGTACAGGTGAGCGAAGAGAGGAAGAGAGTAGAATGTCGAAGCGAGAACCGTTGACCCAAGTAGAGAGACCGAGGCGCTCGTACGTACAACTGCTTGCTAACTCATGACCGTCTACCTCGTCACAGGATCAAGCTCAAGTACGCCATCGCCTACCTGCATCCCACGGCTGTCTACTGCTCCACCCTGCCCACCGAGAAGAGCTTGCTGTACGACCAGTACTCCGCCGCGGACAACAAGTACGCCCCCGTTGATACCAAGGTCGTCATCGGAACCCAGGCGCTGTACGTCTTCCTGCGGTTACACTTGCTCATCGTCGAGCGCCTGACCAAGGCGAGGGAATTGGCCAAGCTGAGGGAGGGAGAGGCCCAGGTCTCCCACCCCAGTATCGCCATCCCTTCCATCAAGGCGAAGGAGACCACCGCCAGCCCCGAGCACACCTACGAGACGTTCCTGTCGCTGCTCTACAACAACCTGGAGAGCCACGGAGACTCAAATCGCTACGAGACACAGTGCAGGCAGGTGAGAGAAAGATGGAGATGGAGTGCAGCGAGGAGCGCAGCGAGGAGCGAAGCGACGAGCTGAGAATGCACGTTTCTTTTAGTATCGACACCATCTCCGGGACCGCCGTACGTAACACTCGCTGCGAGATGGAGTGGACGATGTGAAAGTGTGCTTTCTAACGTCGTCAACTATACACCTCACAGCTGCTGGGCAACAACAGCTACGAACTCTACACCATGGACAAACTGGTCGTCCACGCCTACAAGCAGCTGAAGCTCATGGGAGACGACGAAATTCTACACCACCTGATCCAAGTGTTCAGGAGATACAATGGGGCCGAGGGCGGAGGGGGCATGTTCAAGCCGGAGGCCATCAGGAACGAGGCCTCGCACTGGTCCAGCGACGAACTCTTCATGATCAACCTGAAGCGAGGAGAGGAGGGAAAGTATGAAGTGGAGTACGAGTACATAGAATCTTTGAACGAGGAGGAAGAGGAGGAAGGGGAGGGTTTGGTTGGAGGAGGAGGAGGAGGAGGAGGAGGAGGAGCGAGTGATGTTGCGTCGACCCTGGTGACAGGGATGACGCAGTAGAGCGAAGCGAGGAGAGGAGAGGAGAGGAGAGGAGAAGGAAGGCGTCAGAAATCAGAATAGTATAAATATGGTAATAGTAGTAACAGCGGAGTTGTTCATAATGAACTTGTGTGAGAGGGGGGGGCGGATGTGTAAATTTGTGGGGGAAGGGGGGGGCACGGAGAAAGAAAGAAAGAAATGTTCTTTGGAAGAAACACTCAACTTTTTTGGTTTATTTTCTGCGTTCACGAGTGACCTAGCGAAGCTCAAGTTGTCAGCCTAACCCGAGGACTTTCTCCTCTTCGATACCTGCCAGCAGGAATTACTCCCGTAGGCTATCCCTCATCCTATGGGAAATAAGCTGCAAGTTATTTATGTGATTGTCGCAGTGGGTTAATGTTGCAGGGGAAATGTGGTGTACGACCAGAAGCCACGGGTACGCTCCTAATCCTTTGGGTGTTGGGGCACCCCAAAGAAGTGCAACCATGCGGTGTACGGGTATGTTAGGCCTATCTGGGATGTACCAACGTCTACTCCCATCCTCTTCCTTAGGGAGGAGTTCAACTGATAGGTGTAAAAGGTCAGAAAATGTGCTCACGATTTTCAATTTTCCAGTCACAACTCTTACCGTCAGTGTTTGCGATGGCGGTGCAAACAGTACCATCCGGCGCGAAAATTTAACGATCAACATTTTCGTACTCTGTTTCTCTCTGGCTCTGTACGAACTGAGACTCAAGAGTCAAACCTCTGAATATCCTGCCCGTCTCGGTTCATCTGAGTTGTTTCCATTGAACCTCCCCATCAACTGTGCGTTTGAAATGGCAGCGGTAACCTTCGTCTTCTTCTCCGCAGAATATATGTGGCAGAGGATCGTTGTAAATGCTGTGGAAGGTCGATGGATTAGAAAATAAGGTGGGTTCGGCCGCTGTGAAGCTCCAATATTATCCATAATAAGAGGGTTAAGTAGAATTATAGGAATTTTATTCACTACTTTGTCAAATAGATCGGTATTGACTTGCGTTCGGGGCGCGCAATGACGACATCTGCATCGTAATTTACCTCATTTTTGGTTTTTGTTGAAATCCTGAAATTCTCTCACTTCGCGAGGACCAGGGAATGTGGCAGAAAATTATTTTAAGCGCGCCGCACGCAGACAGGAGAGAGGTGGCAGGAGTTGTTGCTTGGATTAGTGTATCCAACCATGCCACCGTAAGCCGCCCGCTTTTTGCACCAAAAGGTAAAATTATTTGCTGGCAGGAGGACTGGCTGTAGAAAAGCCTTGTTTCAAAATTTCCATAGCCAAAAATCAGACTTTCGTTCATCTGAATTGATAAGCTTGGGTAGCTCGTACGTATAATACCAACCTTTACATTTACATTGACATAATTCTTACCCCATTTTCACAGAGCTGGTTAGAGCGTGGTGCTAATAACACCAAGGTCGGGGGTTCGAACCCCCCTCTGAGTACGATTTTTTTTGCCTGTGGTTGGTTTGTTTCTTGAACCTGCTCATTGGCGATTCTTTTTTTGTTTTGTTCCATGTGAGGGCGACGTTTCGCTAAAAAAATAATCTTTTTCCTGTACAAATCTTGAATAAATCTTGAATATCATTTCTTTCGTTCGTTGGTAGCACCTTCCTTATTCCTTCTTCCTCCTTCTTCCTCCTTCTTCCTCCTTCTTCCTCCTTCTTCTTCTTTCTTCCCCCGTAGCCTCGGGGTTGCTGCTTCGCCTCCTCTCCTCCCTCATCCACATCCCTCCCACACACACACAAACTCCCCCACTAAAAAACCTCCCTACCCTTCGGTAAACTAATCGTCCAAATCCAATTCAAAAGCGCCCAGCTCATCCCCCTCTCCCTCTCCGTCTCCGTCTTCCTCGTCCTCCATGCCCAAAACTCCTGCGTCCGCTATTTCCTCTCCCTCTATGCCCCCCACTGACTGCAGCGCCTCGATGGTCTCTCGCCTTGAATTCAGGGCGTTGTTGACTTCGTTTGCGTTCAGGACAACTCCTAGTCCTGGGCGGGAGCTTTCGAGAATATCGAACACGGTCAGGCTCGTGGACATGGAGTTCCCGTGCCCTCCGCCGCCGTTGAAGTCTGACGAGTCTGTGGTGTTGTGTTAAAAAGGGGTTCTCTTTCGCCAGTTATAGAATTTTGGGCGCCTACCTGAGGAAATCGACCTGTCGCGAATGGACGATGACAACGGCGCTTGAGACATGTGAAGTCCTCCACCCACCCCACCACCCCCCTCGTCCATTCCCCCGATCCCCCCTCCCCCCCCATCTCCGCCCTCCCCCCCCTCGTCACCATCCCCCTCCTCCCCCTCGTCCCTCTCTAGCATTGAGCCGATCCCCCCCCCCGAGGCTGGAGCTCCCCCGATATTTGAGCCTTGTCTGTTCCTAGCCTGCACCCTGGTCTCCTCCCATCTCCTGTGAATAAAATCTCGATTCGGGTACGTGGGTAGGGAGTGTGGATATATATCTGCTCCGAGCGTAGTGACAAGTTAGACTATCTCGTTGCTATTTCTCTGGTCGGTCGCTTCACTCCTCTATAATCGCTAGCGCTCGGGTCGCTTCGCTCGGGTCGCTTCGCTCAGGCCTCGCTTCGCTCGATCACGTGCTCTCACTCACCCGACATTCCACCACCACCCCCACCAACCCCACCCCCAACACCCCCCACATCCCCAACAACCCCAACCCCTCCACTAACACCACCGCCGCCACCGCCACCACCCCCGAAATTGCTCGGGAACGCGTGGCCGCTCAACAAACTACTGCTCCCCCCCCCCTCCCCAACAACGATTCCTGTGTCGAAGTCGAAGTCGTGTTAACAAGCCTGTGATGAAATAAAATCGAAGACGCTCGCTCTCTCTAACCCCCACTACGATTCTCTGGTTCTTGCTTTTTGATCGCTTTGCTTCCTTAGGTACTCGCTTCGCTCTGGCCTCAGTCTCGCTTCGCTCAATCACGTGCTCTCACCGTTGCAGTTGGGACTGGGCAATTCTATAGCCGGCATGTTTCTCAGCCTGTCGAGGGGGTCTCGCGAGCGGAGGAAGGGAGCCCGGGGGGCGGGCAGAGAGTGGGAAACGAGACCACGAACCCCGCCCAACCCTCGACCAAGGGAACTGTAGTCCGCAGAGTCGTCAAAGCCTAGTGCGCCAGCAAAAACAATAGAGTTAGATTTTATCCTCTTTTTACGCCCCCCACTCCCACACTCCCCCCCCAAACAACCCCCTCACCTACTGTCGACCTCCGCTCTTCCATGCCTCCCCCCGTCCCCCCCACATCCAGCCCTTCCGTCTGCGTCGTCGGGATTTGTCTAGCGTTGCTTGCTTTCGGCGTATTGCTACCGTCTCCTATTGAGATCGGTTTCGTCTGAGAACGGCCGCTCATCAGCTAATATAGCGTGACGGTGAGACGAGGAGAGGGGAAGGGGAAGGAGAGGGGAGGAGGAGAGGAGGAGGGGGGACCGAATGGAGGAGGAGCTTTTCTCGACGTCTTTTGGTGAAAAGTCAAGGCTTTTCGAGAAATTACGAACACGCAACGCAGAAGCAGGGGGGGGATGGGGGACAAAAGTCTAGTGAAAGGTGCTGACTGCAAATTTCAATCGCAAATGTGTTCGTACTGCTGCTCAAATTCGCAATCAATCAATGTTATCTGATTTGGCTCTGAGATACTCCTGAATTTTGTGTTCCAAATCCAATCACAACAACGACATAATGAAGTCTCTCCTCCTCGCTTCACTGATATTTTGCTGCAGCGCTTTCTCTCCTCGTATCCCTCTCGTTCGAATCCGTCCACGAACAGAAGGTTATAGCGACAGGCTGAAGTCCAGGCTGACTCTGGCGACAAAGCCAGACGGAACAAGGTGAGAAACCGCCTGAAAACGCACGTGTACGGGATCACGACGGCGCTCATCACCGAAACTTTCGTGCCCATCATGGCTGCTAGCTGCTAGCTGCTGCCAACGCTTCGCCACGATTTCTGACGTAAAAAACACCTACTCCTTTGCGACTCGCTCGCACAAGGTGAGAGGCCGCCTGAGAAGGCACACTTGGACGTTCTGCACTGCTATAGTATTCTATAGTATTCTAACTCGTCACTTCGCTCGCAGCAGTTTACGCGCTTCTAGTTTCTTCGAGCCGCAGCCAACTTCGTGCGAGGGCAAGGTCATCCTTATAACGGGAGGGACTTCCGGGCTGGGGAGGGAGAGCGCCAAGCGCCTGGCGAAGGCGGGAGGGAGGGTGATTATAACTGCGAGAGATGAAGAGGTGAGAAAGGGGTTTGGGGTTCCGCTGGCGATGCACAGGGTGACGATCCTGCGCCACCTCGCGTGCTCGGAAATTGGCGCTTCAGTAACGATTCGTCTCTGCGCAACTCTAACTCGTCAGCACCACTCAGAAAGGAGAAAAGATCGTCAGCCTGTCGAAGGAGGAGAGGTGAGAAAAGGGGGGTCGCATGGAAGGTTGTGTTAATCGGTCGGGCCTTGGAATATATTCACCTGGGGATTCTCGGTTGCTTCGCTCCCTTGGCTTCGCTCCCTTTGCTTCGCTCCCTTGGCTTCGTCCCTTGGCTTCGTCCCTTGGCTCCACCTAACCCCCGCTTCACTCAACTCCCCCCACCCCCCCCCCAGCTGGAACTCCGCTTTCCCCATTACATATATCACGATGAACCTCGACGACCTTGACAGCATCAAGTCAGGCGTGGCCCAGTTAACCTCCAAGCTCGCCGCTGACTCGGACTCGGACTCGGACTCTTCTCAGCTCGACGTCCTCATGAACAACGCAGGTGTGATGGCGCTGCCTGAGCGGACGGTCACGAAAGACGGTTTCGAGGCGCAGCTTGGGATCAACCACCTCAGCCACTTTGCGCTGACTGGCTTGATAATGAATGGTGGGCTGCTCAAGCCCGATGCGAAGGTCGTTAGTTTGTCCAGCTCGGCGCACTCCATTGCATCCGCGAGGGGAGGGGTCGACTTCTCGGACATACAGAGCGAGGTGAGAGGTGTCGAGGAGGAAGCCCGCAGCAAGGACTTCTTCGTGCACTTTATTTATTCTAACTCATCGCAGCGAGGTTACGATGCGTGGAAGGCTTATGGAGCTAGGTAAGCGACTCGAAGGATGAAGTCGCCGAGCTAAAGGTTGTGTCGTCATTGTGCTGCTTACAACTACTCGAAGGATGGAATCGCCGAGCTAAAGGTTGTCGTCATCGTGCTGCTGACAACTACTCCCAACCCTTTCCCTTTCTAACATCACGGGTGCCCTTCTATTGCGACTCGCTACGCTCGTCACTACACTCATCGCAGCAAGCTCTGCAACCTTCTCTTTGCGACGGAACTGCAGCGAAGGTACGGAGGGGGTGGCAAGATTACGAGCACGGCCGTGCACCCAGGAGGTGAGAAACTGCAAGGAGCAAATCGAGCCGAAATGCGTCAATTCTGCTTCTGTCTGCGGCTTCACAATTCTGCTTCTGTCTCCGGCTTTGCTAGTAGCTCCCGTCTAGAGCTCTTGATACTCGCTATCGCTCGGTCTGTCACTCTGCTTCCTCTCGCCGGAATGCGTTAATTCTGCTTCCGTCTCCAGCTGCGCTAGGAGCTTCAGACTATATATCAACGCCAGAACCACTGCCATGCAATTCTAACTCGTCGCTCCGCTCCGCTCCTCGGCTTGCTTCGCTTCGCTCGTTTATCACAGTTGTGAGAACCGATCTAGCTCGATACATCTTTGGAACCTCCACTGTGGACACAGACAACCCCGACGATGATGGCAACCCCATCGCCAAATTCTTCAAGAAGACGGCGCTCCAAGCCCTAGCGCTCTTCATCAAGGACGTTGAGAGCGGCGCAGACTCGCAAGTCTGGCTAGCGTCAGGGGGAGCGAAGAAGGAGGGCATTGACGTCGCAGGGAAGTATGTTGTTGACATGAAGCCCGTCAAGCCGAGCGACGCGGGGACCGGCGAGACAGCAGCTCAAAACCTATGGAAGATCAGCGAGGCTTTAACGGGCATTGAGTATCTTGAATCTTGAACAATGACTCTTGAGCCCACCACCTGTATGATGATAAAAATAATAAAACGAAGGTATAATTTTGATCGGAATATGTTGAATATTATTTTTCGGCAGGAACTGACTAGGTAGATAAGAGCGACACCGTCAGAATCAATCGCAGACCCTCCCAGCGGCAGCAAACAGCGCAAGAACTAGCTGGGGATTTTCCCAGGAAAATATATCTCACCACTGACCTATTTTGGGGTCACTTTAGAACATATTATTTACCTGAGGACCTCTAAACGAATTTTTCCTGTTTTAACTTTTTCAAGAAAAGCCCATTTTGGCTTTTTTTTAAAATTGATTTCAATGATTAAAAGTGTTATAGACACAATAAGATCCATATTTGCAAAATTGAGTATATTAAAACAGCTTTGAGAACACTTTCTGTCCATATTGGAGCCTTTTTTGTTCAATTTTTGAGACCAACTTCAAATCACTTTTTGTAATTTTAAATGTCATATTATTCCTCTTTAGGGTCTCAAAATGAATAATATCACCAAAATTTACCAAGAAATGTTTTATTTTCCTAAACAAAGAAATCTCTCGAAAATCACGTTACAACGTAGCCTCACCAATTTCCTTAACGCTATATACCACCAACAAGCGAACATATCAAATATAGATCTAACAAAGGCTTATTTGTTGAAAACTAGAACATCCAAAATTTCCTCAACTGTCGAACCCAAACTTTCCTATTCTGCCTGCATAATCCACAACAGCGGACGCCACGATGTCTGAAACCTTGCCCACACTCCAAGAACAAGTTCTTACCCTTACTCGACAATTCCAGGCGCAAGCCCGCGCTACTGAAAAGCTGACAAGGGACTTGGAGCAGGTCAAGGCCAAAGCAGCTGAATCTAAGAAGGAGCTTAAGCAGGAGGTTGAGCAGGTCAAGGCCGACGCTGCTGAATCGCAGAATACCCTTGAGACAAAGGTCGAGCTGCAGGGGCAGACGATCAAGTCACAGGGGCAGACGATTGGGGAACAGGGAGAGCAGATTGAGCTACTGAAGGGGGAAATGAGGGGCCTTAGAGAGACGAGTTCCTCGTCCAGCTCAGTAACTGCAGCGAGACCGTCTGAGGCTGTTCAGACAGGGAAGTTTGTGAGGAGGTGGAGGATAGTGTTTGTGTTGGGAGCACTGGTGCCGCATGGGTTTGCTTTGGCTTCGCTTATAGACGGGGACATGAGGTTGGTAGCTGCGTCTGCGATGTTTGAGGTGTTTGGTGTGGTCTGCTCAATTGCGGCTGCCTATGGAAATCCAAGGAACTTCAGGAGCAGGAAAGAGAAGCTGTTTATTGGATTTTGTTCGTTGCTGCCAGCAGCTTATCGCGCCATTGTAGCATATGCTTTAGGGTCGACAGATCTTTTGATTTATGCATGTGGTTTGGCGTTGATATGGCTACCATGCTTCCTTGGCGGAGTTAAACTCTACTTGAAGCTCTCTGATCGTAAGCTCGGAGCGGCAGTCACGGCGCTGTTCAAGTCCCTTCCCAGCGTCCTCTTTCCCATGCTCTACATCAGCGCCGAGTCACTCCGCTGCATTATGGACTCAACCCCTGATATCAAAATCAACGGGGCGGGGTTTATTGAGCGCTGTGGAAATCCTTCGCAGCCCACTGCTTGGGTATCAGCTTTCTTAGCCATAAGTTGGGGTTTGACATACATCCTCCCCCCCCTGCTGCCCAGCGATAGAACTATGACTTGGGGCGATGTGATGAACCTCAACATGGGCAGGATCGAAGGGCTGCAGTTCATCCTCTTTTCTAATTTCTCAATCTTGACGCTGGTCTTGTACGCTCTCACAAACGAGGAAGGCACAGAACTCAGCGATTTCCTACAAGGGTTGATAAACGTCATGGCCATGAACGTTACCATCCTCCTCTTCATTGTCATCTACGAGTACGTCATAAAACCCGCCATCTTCCGACCCACAACCCGCCCCCAAGCCTCCCCCTTGGTAACCAGCCCCAACTCTGACGCCTTCAGCTTTGAATCCAGTGGCAGCACCATCAACGCCATCTAAAATCTAAACAAGTAAAGGGCTTTATTAGATTAAATCGCAGCAGTAGCTTTTATTTTTAATTAAAAAATACAAGCTGATTAAACAATTATTAAAAATCCTGCTTCTGGGTCCCGGCAGTGATCTCGGCCTCCCACTCCCTGACGATGCTGCTGTAGTCGATCATGTAGATGGCTATGTCCTCTAGGTGCTCGTGCGCCCGCTTTCCTTCCCTCTCCAGGTCCTCCGCTGAGCCGGAGACGTCGGCCTTGTCGCCAAAGGTCTTGGGCGTGTCCTTGTTCCTCTTCATGTGTTTTGCCTGCGTCTCGAATCGCTCCAGTAAATTCTCGATGGAGGCGAGCATCTGCCCGAGCTGCAGGACCTTGTCGCTCATGTTACTAATGCTCGAGTCGACGTTGTACTGCGCCTGCAGCGTCGCCATGGCGTGCCCCTCAAGATTCTTCTGCAAGGTCGCGATTTCGTTGTTCCTGTTGAGAACCTCGTTCGCCCTCTCCTTGGTGAACTGGGCGAACTGCTGCCTCTTCTCCTCGTTCTCCACGTCGTGGTTGGTCTGGCGTTTGTTCAGGTCCTCGTTGGCGACCCTCAGGGTGTTATACCTGTTGAGGAGGTCCTGCACCTCGGGGAAATCCTGCAGCAAGTAAGAAGAAGCGAACAGGGTTAGGGTTTAAAGAACACAAAGGGTTTTTAAGTCCGAACCACGAACGCTATAAGTTCTCACCTCACTGGTTCCCTGCACGAACTCCACAACATCCATCAGGAACTTCTGGTACTTTTCGTTCTTCAAGACCTGCTCCTTCAGGGTCTTCTCCTCGAGCATCTGCGACAAGTCGAGGAGCGAAGCGACGAGTTAGAATAAAGTAGCGATGGGAGTACACTCACGGACAACAGCATAAACAGCCTCCAAGAAATCATAAACGTCCAGCCCTCAGAGTTCACCTCCGTAGACCAGATGATAATGAACGACATAGACGACAGAGGGGAGAAGGACATCGCCAGAGACTACGCCCACAAGGCCATTTTGGCGGTGAAGAACGCCAACTTCGACAACAACCTCGTTCAGAAGATTTAGGCCCTCACCTTCTCATGGTACTGCCTCGTGAGCTTAGTGATTTCCGTCTCCTTTATTTCCCTCTGCTTCTTCTCGTCCGCCGCCCTTTTGATCGCGCGGTTGCGCTTGCTCTCGTTCTCCTGCAGGAACTTGTTGAATTTTATGAGGGACTCTTGGAGTTCGAGGTCTTTCTTACGGAGGGCCTGGGTTTTATAACAATATATATGTGTGTGTGTGTGTGTGTGTGTGTTGGGAGGGGATTGAGTTAGCTGGGCGTTAACTAATGCTCCCCTTCCTCGTCTCCAACACCCACTATATATATAGGAAAGGGGTTTAGGAGTTCGAACAGTATTCTTTTTAAACTCTCACCTCTTCTCGTCGACGGAATGCATCCTCCCTTCTTGCGAACTGAAAAGCGATTGTGTTTTCGAAAACAATGTAAGTTAAGTGCCTTGAGTCGAAAGCC
>BRXX01000182.1:51196-62523 GCA_030267905.1 Triparma verrucosa
CCCCCCCCCCCGCTCTCTCGTCACCCTCTCACTCACCTCCTCCTTCTGTGCATCTAGTGCTTCCTGAACCTCGAACATTTGCCTCCTCTTCTCCAACAACCTCGTAGCAGGACTAACATGATCCAGAGTCAAAGTCTGAGGAAGGTTCTTATTACGACCCCCGTA
This sequence comes from Triparma verrucosa, assembly GCA_030267905.1. Classification (NCBI taxonomy): domain Eukaryota; class Bolidophyceae; order Parmales; family Triparmaceae; genus Triparma; species Triparma verrucosa. Next base: position 51,362 of record BRXX01000182.1, read on the forward strand.
AGTCGAAAGAAATTCGTTAGACATTGCTGCGGATTGTTTAGATTAAGGGGAAAAGGGAAGGTCGTTATGGATTGGTGATATGAAGGTCTCGTTGGTGTGTGTTTCTACACCTTTTAAACGCGGAAATTGTCGTAGCGTTGCGGGATTACGGTTGGTAGAGGGGAAGGGGATGAGCCTGTTAAGGTTTTGTGGCGTAAATATGTTGTTGGAACGAAAAATTGATTATTAAAGGGCTAACACCCCCAGCAGGCCAAACCGTCTCATGGTCCTGGGTCCTGGGGCAGGTCTCATCCTTCTGCTTCCTCCTCTTTCCTCCTCTTTCCTCCTCTTTCGTCTCTCTCTCGTCTCGTCTCGACTCCGTTACTGTGCTGTCAGTGTGCGTGTGTATCTCATCCTCCTTCCAACAATTGTACATTGTCGCTGCGACGTCGTGCTTCACCTTTTATAGTTAAATAAGCGCGAAGTCGTAAATTAATTTTAATAACACAGTAGTTACTAGCTACAGCTACCTACAGTACGCTAGCTACACACAAACACCGCTACAATAACGCCCAATGATTCTATCCTTAGCACACTTAAAGAACCCCGCGTACGCAAATGAGAATCCCTGGGACATAGAAGCTCGTGAAAAAGCCTCCGCCGCTGCTGCTGCTGCTGCTGCTGCTGCTGCTGCTGCTGCCGCTGCCGCCGCTGCCGCCGCTGCCTCCCGCGTCGCAATGGGAAACCTCGACGGATGGACGATCGGTAGCGGTGGCGGTACGGGTATTGAATCAGCTGATGACGCACGGAAGAATCATTTCAAGAAACAGGCTAGGCAGGCTCATCCTGGTGGGAAGATTAACAGTAATAAAATAGAGGCGACCTATAAGTTCTTAAAGAGGAAGCAGGAGAAAGGGGCGATCCTTAGCAAGGAGGAGATGGACATCATGAAGAGGATGATGGGGACGTCAACGGGGACGGAAGGGGAAGCGGCGGCGACAGCGCTGGAAGCGCTCAAGAAGAAGGCCGAGGAGGAAAGGAAGGAGAGGGAGAAAGCGTCCAGTAGGAAGGGGAGTTTCGGGGGTGAGTAGAAATGTTTTCGACGAACGACACATTGATATTACCCCCTTTCCACCCACCCTGCTCAATCAAAGCGACCGTCCAAGTATCTAACACCTCCCTTGGACCCCCACCCCCCCCCTTCCCTTCGTCTGGCTCACACCTTTCGCAGGAGGAGCTAACAAGGACTGCCGTACGTTCACTGCTCATCAATCTCGCTCCAGCTCTCCGTGGAACTCGGGCGTCGGCAAGAACAACAAGAGCAACAAGAACAACAAGAACGGAGGCAAGAACTCCAACAAGACCCAAAAGGCAGGTTCTAAATCCAAGCAGAAGGACGACAGGAACAAAAACGTCCACAAAGCCTCCAAGAACCACAAGGCTCAGGGGGGGGGGAAGAAGAGGACAGCGAGCATGGAGGATGTTCTGAAGGGGGGACTTAGCGCTGGGAGATGAGCTCGATTAGCGGAATATTTGAGGGTTTAAAGAGGAGGGTGATTGGTGGAGGATGGGAACGGCTAAAGGCGGAAGTAGGTGAAGTGAACGTGGCTACGATAAGCCTACTATATTTATGAAAAAGTTTTACAACATTAAAAAAAGAACGTAAAGGAAATTTAAGATATAAAAAGCTCTGAGGTTCAGGATCCAAAATGTCATACAAAATATCATCCAGGAGAATGAGGTCTTTCATCAGCGCAATTTCACTTGAGCCTTGTCCCACTTTTCGCGACTTTTCAACATTGTGAGACAAATACGTCATGTCTTATTATTATTATATTATTTTCCGATTCTAGTAGCTCGTTAAGAACGAATAGTATGTGTATTCGTTGCGTTGCGTCGTTATTTAATGTAATAATCACTGATCACCGTCATGCTCTTGTTCGAGTCATGTTTCCAATTCTTTCGTCACTCTTTTGAACACTAAACTGAACACTAAACACTCTTCTAACGACTCTTTTAACGCTATATCACTCTAGGGTCCACCATGCCTCCAGCATTCTTATTCCCTCAGATCCCTGCAAGCTCAGTATCAGTGAACATCGGCGATCCTGTCGATCCGCAGGCTCTGGAACAGGCTAAGGCCATCGTTAGTTCTATTAAGGACGCTGATGATAAATCCAAGGCGCTGTTGGAGAAGGCGAAGGCTTTCGGGGATATGCAGAAGGAGGAGGAGAGCTATGTTGTTCCTAATAAGGAGCTTAAGGAGGCGTATGAGAATTTACCGCAGACGGAGAGGGAGGCGCTCGATAGAATTCACGCTAGGTGAGAGGTTCTGATGTCAAAATCTGAACAGAACCTGAACAAAACCTGAAACAATATTGAAGCGCACCCGAACACCATTCATGCTCCTCTAAATCCTTGTTCCGAGCGTTATTCGTAACCCACCGCTACTTTATTCTAACTCTTCGCTTCGCTTCGCTTCGCTTCGCTCCGCTCCTCGGCCTACCCACCACAGAGTCCTGGCCTTCGCCACTGCCCAGCGCAACTCCATAACAGACATAACCATCCCCATCCCCGGCGGTTCCGCCGGGCACCGCGTAACCGCCTGCACAACCGCCGGCTGCTACGCCCCCGGCGGTCGCTACCCCCTCCCCTCCTCCGTAATAATGACGTGCGTAACCGCGAGGGCGGCGGGGTGCACTTTCGTCGTCTGCTCGTCGCCCAGGCCGGCGCCGATTACCTTGGCGGCGGCGTATGTGAGCGGATGTGATATTTTCGTTAAGGTTGGAGGAGCGCAGGCGATAGCGGCGATGGCTTACGGGATACCCGCGGCGGGGAGCATTCCTGAGATTCCGAGGGCGGACGTCATCGTCGGACCGGGCAACAAATGGGTCACGGCTGCCAAGTCCATAGTTAACGGTTTCTGCGGCATTGATATGTTGGCTGGTCCCTCTGAGGTGCTTGTGATCTGTGACAAGACCGCGAATGCGGACGTCGTCGCCGCGGACCTCATCGCTCAGGCGGAGCACGACGTCGTGGCGAGGCCTCTCCTGGTTAGCGATGATCAGGAGATGATCGATAAGGTTACGGAGGCCAGCAAGAAGAGGTGAGGCACTCACTCACTCTCGCTCACGTTCGCGTTCGACCTCCCCCCCCCCCCTACTTTATTCTAACTCTCGCATTGCAGGCTCGAGACCATGCCCGAGCCCAACCGCACCACCGCCCTCACCGCCTTCTCTACAGGCTTCAGCGTCCTCTGCTCCGACGTCCCCGAGTGCGTCAAGGTGTCCGACGAGATCGCCCCCGAGCACCTTGAAATTCAAACCGAGGACGCCATGAACGTTGGCATGTCCTGCAAGTCCTACGGCGGCCTCTTCATCGGCGAGGATGCGGCGGAGGTCATGGGGGACTACGGAGCGGGGCCGAACCACACCCTCCCCACCGGCGGAACGGGCCGCTACACCGGCGGACTCTCCGTCTTTAACTTCTTGGGCATCAGAACTTGGATGAGGATCGACGACAAAAAGGAGAGCCAGGTGAGAGAAGAAGAGAGGACACACAAGGTTCTAAATTACCGTTCAAACCAATATAATACTAATACTAACGCAATCGCCGCTTCGCTCGTCGCAGCAAATGGTCAACGACACGTCGGTCATGGCCAGGCTCGAGGGACTGGAAGGACACGCGAGGGCGGCGGATTGCAGGAAAATCGAGAAGTAACGTGTTTGTTGAGGTTTCTCTCAACCTCTCAACAGAAAAACAAAAACAAAACTTCCCCCGCTTTATGATAAAAATTATTGTATATATTGTGATTATATTCCGACCCCGGTAAAACCTCCCGCCGCGGCGGCGCCACCATTATTCAACTCCAACTCAGTCAACTGACTGATTAAACTTATGCTGTTGACAGCAGACCGCTTCTTCTTCAGCCTGTCACCTCCTCTTAGCGGCTGCCTTCGCATCAAGGACTCCCTGACCTGCTGCCTCGGCGACGGCGCCGACGGCGTATCTTTGTTCGAAGATGTATTTCTAACTTGGCTGGGTTTCTTGTACACCTTCGGCGCAGGCCTCGGTGGCAGGGCGAGTTTAGGAGTCGGAGCTTGAGCTTCTGGAGCGTTGATTTCCGCCTCATTGTATCCTTGGGATTCTGATTTCGCTTCGGCATCCTCGTCTGCTCCCCGCTCGTCGTCCGCAGCCCCAGTGTCAGCCCCGGGCTCGTGGGTCTGGGGCTGGTTGTGGGTCTCCTCAACAATCCCGACTTCAATTCCCTTGCTGATGTCGATCAACCTCTGCTCCCTAGCCTTGATAATCCTCTCCTGCTCCTGACACGCCTCGCTGACCCAAACTTTCATTACCTCATTAGTGACGCATGAGAACATGTGAAAGGATTTTGACCTCGTCGGAAACTTAGTCTTCTTCCTCTTCCCGACGATCAGCTGCGAGCCGAGGAGCGAAGTGACGAGTTAGATTATTGTGGGCGAGAAGCTGCGAGGACGAAGCTACTTGTAGCAGTTCTCCGTAGTACCACCGCTACGTAATTTCAACTCATTTACGCCAACCTTCACGCGACTCGCTTCGCTCGTCTCAGAACTCTCACCTCCTCCTTGGGCGCCACGAAAACGTTGCTCTTGGTGTTGAGGAGATCTATCACGTCTTTGTTGGTGTAAGTTTTTTGGGCGGAGATGTCGCTTAGATTCAGCATGTCGAGGTAGCCAGGAAGGCCAACTTTGTAGGAGTATCGTATTTCTCTGAGTTTCTGCCTCAGAAGGGAGCGCTTCACTAACAAGGAGGGTTTCCTTGAGCGCAGCCTCTTGAGGTCTTTTTGAAGGCGCATGTCGATGATAATGGAAGTTTGGGCCTTGTTGAGTTTGTTGGTTGTGCGGCGCCTGGAGGAACGTTTGGGAGATACGGGTTGGGCTCTGCTGGGTCGAAGTTTCCGGTGGGAGCCGGAGGCGACATTGGGCGATGGCGAGGATGGGTTGGCGGACGCCTTCTTTTTACGGGGCGAAGAGGCTGACCTGCCTTTGGGACTGAAGGCGGATCCCGGCCCACCAGTGGATCCTTGAGAGGCCATTGAGCTGGACCCGGGAGAATTCAGCGAGCTCAAACTGTCGAGCCCTCCGAAAGTCTTGACCTTGGGGCCTTTCTGCTTAGGCGATCTGGCGCTCCTCTGCCTGTAAACTCCGTGACCTTGCTCCTTCTCCCCAAATATCTTTTCCAAGTCGAAGTTTTTCTCCATCTCCTTCTTCTTCTCAGCCTCAATGGTGAGCCTCATCTCCTCCTCCGCAAACCACTCGCTCTCTATCTCCTCCCACATGTGTAGGAGAGCCTTTATTCTGTTGTTGCTGGCGGTCTCGTAGTTGCGCCACCAACGCTGCCACACCTTGACGCCGTGGATAAAGTTAGCCACGACGATGGGCAGATTGGCTCGTTTGTGTTCCTGCAAGAACAACACCAGCAGGTCCCTCGCCCTAGTTTTCTGGGTGTTCTTCCACTGGGAAGTTTTGCTCTTGATGAAGTTCCTAAGCTTCAGGATCCCCGCCCTGTACTTCTTCCCCTCAGTCGGGGCCTTCTTGATCTTCCACATGTTGATGATCTTGTTCGCGAGGACCTTCTCCTTCAGGTTCTTGTTCCTCTCATCCCTCTCCTTCTCGAAGTTGGGCATGGTCTGGTTGGCGTGGTGTCCAAGCTTTAGCACGACAGCCCAGCACATTTGCCTCTCCAGCCGCTCCCTGGCGGCATGTTCCTCCCTCCGCTTTGTTTCCCTGAACTCGAGCTTCAGCTCGAGTTCTCCAAGGCGCTTCTTAGTCAGTTCGCTCAGTTTCTGCTTTGCGCTGCGAATTCTCTGAGAGAAGCGAAGAGTTAGAACATTACAGCAGCGATTGTGACCGAGTTGCCGGACTTATCTTCTCACCTCCTCCCTCAAGTTCCCTATTTCCTTCAACCTCTCCGACCTTGCCTCCTTCGTGAGGCTACCGTCGCTGCACTTCTCCCTGTTGACGGCGATCCTATCGCCAATGTGTAGGGAGCTCTTGTCCTTTATGATCTGGTCCACCTCCGCGTAGAACGCCTCGTGCTCTTCGTGACTGCTCCGCAGCCTGTTCAGCAGGTCCGTGAGCCTACTGTACTGGATCGGAATGGGCTTCACCTTCTCTACCCCTGCGACGCGAATTTGGGTCTCGGTGGTCTGCCTGAGGGCCACATTTTGCTTAATATTCTCCGGCACTGCCGTCAGTGGCAAGAGGTTGAAGTTCTTCACAGTCTCGTCGTTTAGAAAGTCGAAGGTCTTTATTTGCCTCGGAGAATGCTCAGGAGAGTGCTGCGGACTAGAACCCTCAGGGCCCTCGGTCATGAAGAACCCAGGAGTGTTGGGGTCGCCCTTGCCCACCCCGTCCCCGTGCCGAGGCGTAGCCATGGCAGCCAGCTCAACATTGTGCCTCAGATCTTCACCCGTCTTGCTCCGTCGCCTCTGGAAAGTCTTGTTCCCCGCCAACTGCTGTGCCGGCTTGCCCCCAGTTATGGTGTGCAGCAGGTGGTGGTGGGGCGTGGCGTTGTTCGTCGTATTCGTCAGGGCCTCGTCCAGCGTGTGGTGGAAGTCTGCGGAGTAGAGCTTGGCAAGAAACGAGGACTGGAACTCCTCCCAGATATGCTGAGAAGAGTCCTCCATATGAGCGGAGATGAATGGGAATGGATTGGTGTATAAGACAGAGATAGAGATAGAGAATAGACCGTAGCCGTGTGCGCTCCTGCCTCTCTGTGATTGGCTGTGTCTTTCCTTCGTCAGATCAGAATCAGAGTGGGGGTTTTAGGTCGGCAGAAAGGTTAGTAAAGATCTTCTAGGTAGACGTCAAGGCCCAAAAAAGGGTAGACCGAGGCACAGATAGAGGGGGGGACCAAGGGCAACGAGACCCCGTGCGCGGTGATCGAAATTAAAGAAGCCCCTGAAAAAGACAGAGTTGGGCCAAAAAACAGCTACTCAACCGACCCGAAAACGAAACCAATCCTCGTGATGGCTGACGCTCCGGAGGAGTTCCACACCAATCACGCCGACAAGAATGAGCGCCAGGAGGCCCGTCGGGCCCGCGTGGAGGCGCGCAACGCCAATGCTCAGTCAAATAATCAGTCGCAGGCTAGGTCGAACGCATCCTCCGTGCTTAAAAGCAAGGGCCAGAGGCAGATAAGCTCTAGTCTCAGCCACCTTGACAAGCACAAGGGCGGAGGAATAGCCAGTGTCACCAACATCAGGGTCGAGGCTGACTTCGGGGAGAATCAGAGGCGAATTCATGAGGAGCAGGTGAGGCGGTTAAGTTAAGACCTTAAGGGACCGTGCTGAAATACTGACCTTTTCTTGTCCCCTCGTCTCGCGACCACGCCATCGTGTGTACCCTTCCCCGCCTACAGCTCCGACAAGACCGCCTTCAGCGCCTCCAGGAAGAAGCCGTTCGCTCTGGAAAGCAAAACGCCGCTGTTGAAATGCGCTGGGCCGAGCTCCTCGACCAGAACATGCCCCAGGAGCTCCACCGCGAGATCCTGAGCCAGAAGAAGAGCTGCAGCGACATCATCAACTCGAAGGACGAACTGATCAAGGAGTTTCAGCAGCAGCTCAAGAGCAAGGACGAGGAGTACGTGAAGGCCCTCAAGCAGCAGGCCGACGATGTGGAGGAGATGCTCCAGCGCATGCGAACCGAGTTCAAGGATCTTCAGGAAGAGTACGAGACGGAGCTCGAGTCGATCGAGGGCGCCTTCCTCGAGGAGCGCGACGAGCTTCTGGATAACAACAAGAACGAGATCGACGGCCTGTTCGAGAAGCGGAGGGCGATGGAGCTGACGTACATGACCATGAAGCAGGAGAGGGAGGAGCAGTACCAGAGGGAGATCGACGACCTGCTCGTCAAGGACGCCGAGGAGTACAACAAGCTGAAGATCAAGCTGGAGACCGACATTCAGACCCTCGAGCAGCAGCTCGAGGAGATGCGCGCGACGTACCAGCTCAACACGGAGAAGCTCGAGTACAACTACCGAGTCCTCACCGAGCGCGACAACGAGAACACCTCCACCCTGCAAAAGCAGAAGAAGAAGCTAACAAAGATCAAGGACGACCTCTCCCGCGTGGTGCAAAAGTATCAGGAGTTCGACGCCAGGGACAAGAAAAGGAACGAGGAGCTTTCGGAGGATTACCGCAGGATCACGAAACAGTACAAGGACCTGCAAAGCAAGTTCCGCCACTTCGAGCTGGCGGACAACAGGAAGTTCGAAGCCATCTGGAGCATGCACGAGGAGGAGGTCGACATATACGTTGTCCAGGCGCTGAAGGCCGACAAGATCATCAACGAGCAGCTGCTCGGATGGACCTGGAGGGCCCCCGACCTCGACATCGTGCGCAACCCCGCCATGCTGGGGGCGGACGAGGACGGGGACGGGAAGTACACCCTCGAAGAGCTTGAGGAGCACAAGAAGAAATTAGAGGAGGAGGAGGAGGCCAAGAAGGTCCACGTCCCCGCCGACAAGATCCGGAGCATCGTCTCCCTGATCTCTGAGGAGGCAGGCTTCATCCTCGACAAGAGCGTCATGGAAGCGATCAAGTCCCTTCCCCCCCAGGCCGCGTCCGTGGCACAGGCGGAGGCCCTGCTCAAGGCTCTGGGAGTCGAGAGCGAGGAAGACGTCGCCGCGCTCTCCAACTACTTCTTCGTAGACGTCAAGCAGGAGAAGGACGTCTTGGAGGACCTCAACGAAGAGGACGCGGCACCCGAGGCTCTGGAGCGCCTGCAGAAGTTGATACAGCCCAACCACGTCGTCACGGCGATCAACAAATTCGTGAGCGACAGGAAGGAGGACGCAGAAGCGAAGGAGAACAAGACCTGGACGGTTGACATCGCCGGGGCCGGAGACACCCTCGAGAAGAAAAAGCCCAAGGAGGAAAAGGAGTTCTGGGATAGAATGGCCAACATCATCAGCCCGGCGTCGCACGAGACGTGGAAGCACCTGGAAAAGAGCCTCAAAGAGTACACGAAAATACTGGAGAACCGAGCGCGAGGAATCGAGGACGTCTCCACCCTGACATCTCAAAACCAAGAGCTCAAGGAACTGCTTAACCAATACCTGGGCAGTCGTATCAACGAAGAGCTCATCGTGCCTCCGACGGATACCATAAGGCTCGGGGATTAGGAATTGTTTCGCGAGGGGTGCATAATTATTTTCGCTTGCTTGATTTGATAAATAAAAAACACGCTGAACACTTTATTGTTTGTTCTCCTTCTCTCTCCTTCTCTCGCTCTCTCCTTCTCTCATGGCGAACTCATGGAGCTTGGCGCAGATGAAACTATAGCGCTCTCTCTCCTTCTCTCATGGTGAACTCATGGAGCTTGGCGCAGATGAAACTGTAGTGCTCTTGGTTCCCATGGTTACTCCATCCGCCCCGACCTTTTTAACCGCGTTGACGCGCACTCGCTCTACGAAGTCCGTCATTGCCCATATACTTAGGTGCAAACAGACGGTCATGAGACCAACGGAGATGGCCAGAGCCCACCCGAGTTTGATCCCGTTGTTCTGTACCGAGAGGTATGTCATCGTATACCAGATTCCGGCGAAGAGGAGAAGAGGTTGGCTCCAAATCATTATGGAGTATGTTCGTTTCATGGCCGTCGCCACGATGGACGACTTCTTATCATTCGACTTCTTGAGCATGGTGTAGATCCTCCCGCCTCCGATTCTTAGAGCTATGCTCATGATCAAACCCATGAGATTCGCAAGAATGGTGATAAAAGCTGTCATGTCGGACAGAAAGAGGTGGCCACAAGCAATGAAAAGGAAGACAACGAAGCCTTTGAGGAACTTCTTAATCACCATATACTTGGGGATCGACTTTCCTCCCTCCATCTTATCCGACTTGATCGCGACATCAAGCCACGCCAGCGCAAGCCCATTAAAACACTGACACACGAACATGACTGTAAACGGAAACGAGAACAGAAAGGAGTCAAACCCAGCGTTGTTGATCAGACCAGAGCTTCGCAGGCAGAAGGACGTGACCATTATTATGGTGAAGACGGACGCAAACGTTAGAAGAAGCGAGGTGGCAGCAACTGTGTCGAATTTCTTCTTCTTCGCTTTACCGTCAAGAACGATGACAATAAAGCCCGAAATAGCCTTCCAAAACAAGATCATCGAGATTAAAAGTTGAATTAGAAAGAGGACATTGGCAAAGTAAGTAATACCTCCGACGTTTTCCAAGGGCTGGAGACAATCAAAACCGTCCAAAGGGAAGAGCTTGTTGCAACCGCAGCGGTACTGAGTCCCGTTCTTGTCGGGCTCTAGCAGCCCAGTTTCAGGAGAGTACTCTGCGGAGGATCGTGTTTAGTCTGTTAGAGGGAGGAGGAGGAACGTTCTCAGTCGTTCGTTGATGCCTGCCTTACCGAGCCTATAGCAATGCATCATGTCAGCCGCAGGCAGCGACTCGTCCCTGCAGAGCCCCACAAGTATATCGAAGTCATACTCGGGATCGGGGGAGCATGTATTGTTCACACCCGAGTAAAAGCTGCCGTCCGTGTGAAATTTACCCTCCATTATGACTGTTTGGTGCACTTTGGGTTAGGGTTGTGTTCGTCGGTGGTTTGGTTCTTGATTAGAAATTTGCGGGCGGATTGTGGTCGTGGGGTTTGTACAGGAGGTTGCTCTATAATGTTAAGGGAGGGCGATCGATTGATTTGATTTGATTGATCGACGTTGTAGATACCCAGAGTTTGGGCATAATTACTTTTTACTGCTTCTGCTCTTTTCTACTGCTGGAGTCAGAAGCTAGAATCAGAAAAGATCTTGCCTAAAAAAGTTTTAGCAATATTGTAGACGTGCGAAAGGCTTCCATACAATACAATACAACTTGCAGTGCTACCTTTCAACCGAACTATTGCCCGCTGGTTTCATTAGCCCCCTGCCCCCTGCCCCTATCCCAACTCCCTGTGAGGCCGCTCGGCAAGAAGATTAAGCTTGTCCTTGCCTCCACATCACCCTACCTCGAAAAATGGCTGACAATATCGAGGCCCTCCAACTTGCGCTGAAGAAATATCTCGCAGCGAAAGAAGAAGCGTTTGCCTTGCTCAGTGCCGAACGCATATTGAAGGGTTAGGGTTAGGGTTAGGGTTAGGGTTAGGGTTAGGGTTAGGGTTAGGGTTAGGGTTAGGGTTAGG
>BRXX01000183.1:0-18836 GCA_030267905.1 Triparma verrucosa
TAACCCTAACCCTAACCCTAACCCTAACCCTAACCCTAACCCTAACCCTAACCCTAACACTAACCCTAACCCTAACCCTAACAGGTTTGCTAATGAAAAAAGTTTCTGTTTTGCAATTAACGTGCGAACATTTCATCAGTATTCTACCCCCTTAGATCCCAGTTCTTAATAGTGTTTCGGTCGAACTTGCTGGCTTTGAAGAACATCCCCGAAATGTCAGTTACCTTGCTTATATCCCAAGCTGAAAGATCGCTGCTAAAGTTTGAGGCAAAAGCGAACATCGACCACATGGCTGTAACGTTGGAAACGTTCCATGAAGACAGATCGCTGTTGAACGCCGAGGCTTGATAGAACATCCCCCCCATGGTTGTAACGTTGGAAACGTTCCATGAAGAGAGATCGCCGTTGAACGCCGAGGCTTGATAGAACATCGCCTCCATGGTTGTAACGTTGGATACGTCCCAAGAAGACACATCGCCGTTGAACGCCGAGGCCACACAGAACATATGCTCCATGGTTGTAACGTTGGAAACGTTCCATGAAGAGAGATCGCTGTTGAACGCCGAGGCTTGATAGAACATCCTCTTCATGGTTGTAACGTTGGATACGTCCCACGAAGATAGATCGCCGTTGAACGCCGAGGCGTTCATGAACATCCCCTCCATATCGGTGACCTTGCTTATATTCCACATTGAAATGTCGTCGTTAAAAGTCCGGGCTGCACTAAATAAATAGCGCATGCTCGTTACTTCTGAGACGTCCCAGTCGCTAATATCCGGGTACTTCTCCAAGGCAGCCTCCCTATGATAGCACCACATGTCGACTGCCGCCTTAAGTTCATTTTTGGTAGCGAACGAGTAACCAGCGCCGGTTTTGAATCTGTTACCTAACTTCGATTTTAGTCTTGTAAGCTCTTCATGTTCTTCAATTTCCATTTCAGGATTGTTGAAAAGAATTAGCCGGCGAAGACCAGTGAGATCATTAAACGCAGCAGCCGGCAAAGGTCCCGTCAAACCACAACTTCGCCAGTCTATTTCAATGATTTTCCCTGTTCTAGGATCAAACCTTGTCCCTTTACAAGTCCGTTTCCTATCTCTGCGTAACCATTCTGAACTTTTTCCCATCGCTTCTGCACAACGCACAAGAATAGCTCTATCTCTTGAAGAGTCCACCTTGAACCCGTTTCCAAGCCTCTGTCGTAGCTCACTAAGTTCATCGGCCTCTTCTCCGTCAATCCAGTTGCCTCTCAGATCAAGCTCAACGAGTTCCGTCAATTTATTTACCGCCTTCGGCAAAGTCCCCTTCAAATTACTTTTCGCCCAATTAATCTTTATGACTTTTCTCGTTTCTTCACTCGAAGTAACACCACGCCAATCGCTGAAGATAATTTTTTCGTCTCCATTCCGAAGCCAGTCTAGGCTTTTTCCCATAGCTTCGGCGAATTCAAGAACAGCCTCTCTGTCTCTCGAAGAGTCCACCTTGAACCCGTTTCCAAGCCTCTGTCGTAGCTCACTAAGTTCATCGGCCTCTTCTCCGTCAACGACATTCCTGCGGAGATCAAGCTCCGCCAATTCAGTGAATTCATTCAACGAAGTCGGTAAAGCTCCCGTGAATCCTTGACCACTCCAATCTATCGAAGTTACTTTTCCTTCCTCCACTACAACTTTTCCTGTGGCCAAGGAAATGATAACCGTACCCTCAGCTTTGCCCATGTCATTGGCACACTTAACAAGTACGTCGTAGTCATCTATCTCAGACACCTTCATATCAGTTTTCAACCATGGCAAAAACTTTTCTTGTCCATTTGTTAAGGCTACCTTGATGGTCGATGGAAATTTTGCAAACTCGTCCATCGAGATTTGTGCTAGATCTTCGTCAGATAAATCAGAAACGTCTCCTTTTGCAATGCAGCGTAAAATTTTCCTCCAGCGAATTTTGCGCCGGATGTAAAAAACCGCTCCTCTGATGACTCGAAGAGGTCCAATGGCGTAGATTAAGATATTAATCGTCAAAATCGCTGAGGCACAGAGAGACACTTCGAGCCAGAGCTCCTTGCCCGTAACAAAATTCTCGCATATTAAATTAGCGGCGACCACGGTGAAAAGCGTGCTCGTTCTCGAGACAAGGTCCACAAGATCCTCTGCGGGCTCCCAGTAGGGTCTAGCATAGAGGGAAGATAGCCAGCCGACCAGCACAATGGTCGTCGCCGCAATAGGATTGACTCCGGTTAGTACCACCATTGCAAGCACGGCTCGTTCGATAAGCAGCCAGACTTTCCACCACCAGTATTTCTCTTCAAAGCTTTCCAAGATCACGCCGACCACTGCCGCCTTGTAGCTTTCTGTCGCTGAGACATCAAACTCACTGGTAACGGAAACCCTGTCCGCTTCTTCTTGAGCCCTTCGTGACGTCGCCTTGATTTCAGATTTGTAACGCTCGGGCTCAGGCTCGGGATCGGGCTCGGGATCGGGCCCAGGCTCGGGATCGGGATCGGGATCGGGATCGGGATCGGGATCGGGCTCAGGCCCGCTCGCAGGCGGGTTCTCAGCGTCCAATGTGGCCTTGACGGTCTTGGTTGTCCGCCAAAGCAGCCACAGGGGTACCACCGAGTACAAGCAACCTAGCAAGATGCCTAAAGTTATGACCGTCGGGTTATTTGTGCATGAATCGCAGGATGAGCCGCTGAAGCCCATGTTGCAGGAGGTGCAGGAACAGGCCCCAGGAATGCCACCTACGCTCCCGCCATTTATGCAGTAGAAAGTTCCATTTGAGCCGTCGTCAGAGGGTGACGTGCTGGCAACGCACGGGTCGCCTGTGCAAATCTCGAAGCCATGATCATTATAAGAGCCGCTTGAGGTCCAGGTGAATTGCTCGCCAGCAGTGAGGGGCCCGCTCGGACCTGAGGTGCCAAAATACCGAACACCATCAACTGTGAGATAATCATGAATGTTGTAAGTTTCAAACCTTCCCACGGCAAAGCCAGCATCGTCACTGAAGGTGAAGGTGCAGGTCTCGCTAGCGTTGTAAGTCCCAGACGCTGAGCCAGTGCCAAAGCAGGTGCCATTGACGTAGCAAGTCCCTTGGCTAGACCCGCTTAGGCTAATATTAGGAGAAGTGGCAGATGGGACAAATTTCTCCTCTACTATCACCTCGTGCGCCCGCCAACAAGCTCCAATTTTTGCGATTTCGATGCAAGAATTTATTCCAGGCAGGAAGACGACGGTGTAAATGAAGAGGAACACGAAGTGCTCCGAGAAGATCTGTTTGAAGGTGAAATCCTCTGTGACAAGTGGGACGAACGTGTTTGCAAATTAGATTACATCAATATCCAGATGTACTCTCGTCATCCGACGTACCTCCTGATTTAGCGCACGTGTTGTGTAAAGATCGCAGGCCCCACCACCTTAGTACGTTGATGATGTTCCAGGTGAAAATCAAGGACAGCAGGCCCAGCCAGAAAGAAAAGGGTATTTTGTCTGTCCATTCCCCATGCACCCAATGCACTTCAATAGAAACCCAAGAATGTACAGTGCATGAGATGGCTGTCAAGACGAACAGAAACATACGGGCTCGGCCAATAGGACGAACGCATAAAATCCTGCTAGAATATATTATCATAATGATAGCAGGAATCCCCAATAGCACAATAAACCATACGGCAGGTAGTTTGCCCTCTGAGACTGCCTTAAGCCATAAAAACAAAGTGAAGCCGAACGTGAAGAGGAAGATATCGTGAAGGTTGGCGCGAGTCATCTTCCTCCATTCGTCGTCGTTCCCCACCCACTTCTTCACGGATTGGTAGTCCTTCCTCTTGAAGAGGCCCGTCCTGAACAGACCGTGGTCGGACTCAAGTACTAAAATCGGGATGATGGCGAGGCCGCACATGATTACGACCCACTTTGCACCCCCAATGAACTCAAAGTCCAGCATGAACATCTCCATCCAGCCGAACAGCTTCTTAAACCAATGCGGCCACGGAACTTGGAGCAGAGTGACGAGACTGAAGCTCTGAAGAAAGTTGATAGCTATCGTGAGCATCTCCTGCAGCGATCCCCTGCCGTGGAGGAAACCTCCCGTTGCTGTGCTACTTGTCTGGAACGCGTCAACCGCTGAAACGCCTCTGCCTCGTGCAATCGCTTCGGCAGTGCCCTCTGCTGATCGATTAGCAATCGTTTCGAAGCTTTCGCCGCTCTTATCTTTGAAGCTTCCCGACTTGGCGCTTTGTTCTGTTTGGTCGTTGTCTTTTTTGTTCGTCATGGGGTTGGAGACAATACCAATTTCAATGTCATTCTCTTCGTCAGCGGTAGTCGTTGTCGCTCCGTTTGACATCCTAGACATTTTCAATGCGCGAAGCTTGTGAGGGCTTGCGGAGAGGGAGAAGTTGGAAGGATTAGAGGCCTACCGAAGAGATAGGGACGGGAGGAGAACTAGAGATCAATAAAATAAGGCGCCCCCCGCTTGAGTAAAACTCCAAATGGAGGTTGGTCGGTGGGGGGCAACACTTAAAGTGAAAGGATTTGTGTGAGGTTTGTGTGAGGTTTGTGAGAGGTTTGTATGAGGTTTGTATTCGTTTTTTTATGGTTTTTGGTGTTGTTTTTATCTTTTTAATATTGTTTCTTATGTTTATCTTCTTTTGTTTTACTTGAACTGGAGGAGGGGGAGTGGTAGTTGTGAGTAATGAAGACAAGGAGGGAGAAGAGGGAGAGGAGGGCACCAGAGGAGGAAGATGAAGGGAAAAGACAAGGGAGAAAGACGAAGGAGAGTCGCAACAAAGAAGAGAGCAAATGTGCGGTGGGGGTTTAAGAACAAGGGGGAGATTCGGACACGAGACGGGTCAAGGAGACAAGCAGACGAGAGGAGGAAAAGGGGGGGGCGGTGTATAATAGGTGGAGGGGAGAGAGCGTGCGGGGTAGCAGGCGAGGGTAGCAGGCGGCGAGAGGATATAGGGGGGAAGGTGGAGGGGGAGCCGGACACCAGACGAGGGACGAAGTAGATGTTAGAGGAGGGCGGGAGACGGTAAGACAAGTAGTAGGAAAGGGAAGAGTCAGAACTCACCTTGGTGGAAGAAGGGGAGGGTGGTTAGGGCTAGGAGTTAGTTAGAAGAAAAAGTGGGGAAGACGAGTAGTATAAAAGACGGGGGTAGGTGGGAGAAAGCAGGCGGAGGGGATTATAGGCGGGAGAGAGAAGCAAACATGCGAGGGTAACAGGCGACGAGGGGAGAAAACAGGGGACGAGAAGAACGATATAAGGCGGAGGAGAGAGGGCAGGAAAAGACGCTACGACGAGGTAGATGATGTAGACTGTATACGAGTAGAGGCGGGCAGATAGGGGGAAAGAAAGACGCGAACTCACCTTTGGGGAGAAGAGGAAGTAGGAAAGTAGGAGGAAGAGAGGTTAGGGCAGGTTAAGAAGAAGGGAAGAAGGTGGAAGAGAAGGAAGTTGTCGGGAACTGGGAGGGGGGGTGATAAGAGGTTGGGCTTAGGGGTTGGGGAGAGTTAGAAGAAGAAGTGGGGAAGAAGAGGTAAAGGCTAGGGCCTAGGGTTCAAGAGATTGGCTATACAGCGCGTGCAAGGAAACGCAGAGAGCGCGTGCGGGCGAATATGTGCGGTGGCAAACAGGACGATAAGGGGGGGGAGTCGGACACCAGACGGGTTCTGAAGAAGAGTGGACGAGAGGATATAGGAGGGGAAGGAAGGCGGGAGTCGGACAGTGAAGTATACGAGATAGACGAGGGTAGGTGGGGGATAATAGGCGGAGGGGAAGAGCAGGACGAGGAAAGAAAGCGCACAGCGGAGAAGGACGAGGCAGATAGGGCGAAAGAAAGATGCGAACTCACCTTCCGGGAGAAGAAGAAGTGGAGAAGAAGGGGAGAGTGAAAGAAGTTAGGGCAAGGCAAGGGTGTAGGGGTGAGCTAGAAGTACGAGGGTAGGAGGTTGGATGTACGCCAGACGACAAAGACAAGGAAGACGAAAAAATCGAGGGAGAAAGAAGGAGGAGAGCGAACATGCGGTGGAGGGTTTACCAAGGCAGTTGGGGGTATAATAGGCGAGGAAAGACATGAGGAAGACAAGTAGCATAAAAGATGAGGGTAGGTGGGGGGATATAAGAGGTAGACGGTATACGAATAGAGGCGGGCAGACATGGGGGAAAGAAAGACGAGAGAGGGCGAGAACCACACAAGTCCGAACTCACCTTTTAGGGGGAGAAGGATATACTCCAGACGGATGGTCAGAAAGAAGAGGGCGCTGATAATGGGGCGAATGGCAGGTGGGTAGGTAGGTAGGTAGGCGGTGAAGTAGGGAAGGTAGGTAGGGGTTAGAAAGAGGGGTGTTAGCTAAGAGCTAGATAAGTCAAGAATACGAGGGGAGGAAGCCGGAAGACGAGGTCGACGAGAAGACGAGGGAAGATAACAGGCGACGAGGGGGATAACAGGAAGGGGGGAGTCAGACACCAGACGAGGAAGACGAGGGAAGGCGAGGGAAGGCGAGGGAAGACGAGGAAGACGAGGTAGGCGAGCGCGAGCGGTGGGTAATAGGACAAGGGAGGGGGTCAATCACCATACGGGTACAGAGAGCAGGGGCGACGAACGCAAACCAAGCAATCCACAAAAGTTCAGAACTCACCTTTGCGTAGAAGAAGACGAGCGCGTGCGAGGGTAATAGGCGGGGGTAACAGGGCGAGGGGGGGAGAGAGACCAGAGGAGGAAGAACTAACCTTTGGGGAGAAGAGGAAGTGGAGGAGAAGGAGAGAGAGTGGAAGAGGTTTGGGCTAGAGGCTAGGGCTAGGGGTTAGCTAGATGGACGAGGGTAAGAGGTAGGATATACACCAGACGAGTCAAGAAGACGAGGGTAGAAACAAGTCAGAACTCACCTTTGGGGGGAAGGATAATAGGATGGTCAATAAAAAGAGGTAGTCGAGGAAGACGGGGGAGGATGGTAAGGTTAGAAAGGGGCTGGGAGGTGGGGGGGAGAGTCGTACATCAGACGAGGTTAGACAAGGTTAGACGAGAGGGAGAGGAGGACGGCGAGCGCGTGCGGTGGCGAACAGGCGACGAGGGGGAGAGTTAGACACCAGACAGGTCAAGACGACGAGGTAGCTGCCTGAAAGCAGAGGGTACAGACGGTGAGGGGCGACGGAACGGAAACGAGCATCCACACAAATTCAGGGCTTACCTATTTGTAGAGGAGGGGGGGTCGAGAAGAAATAGAAGAGGAAGAGGTAAGAAGTAGAAGGGGTTAAGGTAGGGTGGAAAAGAGTGGGCTCGATAACCGATATTCAGGGTGTGTCTTTTTCTCCTTGTGTGTATGTGTGTGTGTGTGGGAGAGAAAGGAAAAGAGGAAGAGTAGAGGAGGGGGGAAGGAAGAGGGCGAGGGAGGAAAGAGAGAAGGGAAGGGGAAGAAAAGAGACAGACACACCCACCCCCACACACAAAAAGAGGGGAAGTGGGACGGGAGAGGGCTGGGGATCAGTCTGGGGGCAGATGGTGGAGAAAGGACAGGGTTTTGGAGGGAGAGCGGAGTGAAAGAGGAGAGCGACGGGAGTTTTGGAGTGGTTTGGAGCTACGTGAGTGTGGTAGATTGCGAGAAATAGGGGTGGATAAAATAGCGCTAGATTTCTGGCTAAAAGAGAAATTTTCAAAAGAGATTCAAAATTGTCTAAATCTACAGGGGGGCAGTGCCAGAATACAACACGCGCATCAGAGTGGCGACTACGGAGCAATCAAAACGAGAAAAAGGAAGGAGACAGGAGGGGAGGAGGTTAGCGAGAGGCACATGGTGAAAAGAGGTGGAGGGGGAAAAGTGAGCAGCGGCGACGCATGGGAAAGCGGGGAAAGAAGCCACACGAAAAGCACAATGAGATGACGAGACGGACGAGGGGAAAGTGGAGCGGTCTTGGAGAGACAGGAGATGGGGACAAGGTTGAGGAGAGTTGAACGATAAGGGCACTAAGGGAGGTCAAGAAGGGAAGGCTCAAGAGCCCTCGCTAGACGATTCAGCAAAAAGGTGCCACTCGCGATAATAATCTTGTCTATTACGGAGGTTTTTCTTGATACAACCGCCCTCTCGATTGGCGTCATGAATAATCAGTCCATCGAACATGTTTTTTGTTGCGGCATGTCCCCTCACTTTGGTAAGAAAGTCCGCTACAAGAACCTTACGCCTGTACTGCCGGGATAGGCAGGTCAAGATGCCTAAGCTTTCACGTGTATATGTGGGGGTCACAACTTCTAGTGGTACTACTCATGATAGGTAAGAATGTGCCTCGAGTGGCCTCATGAACGTCTCCAAGGCCAAGGACGCCACTGCCCTCATCGTCATTGCCTGCGGCAAGCTCTAGCAGGTCGCTCGTAGATGAGGTGGCAGGCGCCGACAGGCCAAAAAGCTCTCTCGCCGAGGGTAAAATCCAGCGCAGGGTGACGATCATGAAGCGAAGGGACGATATGAGAAGGAGTGTCTACTGGATTTCGACATAATTTCGTACTGCTACATTATTCTAACTAGTCGCTCCGCTCCTCGGCTCGTCCTTCTCTCGCTACTCTTCGGCTCTCTTCGCTCATTCGCAGGAAGACAATACAATAATAAATGTGTGTGTTTTGTCTAGACAGACATGAATGAGCCCTTGCCCCCGTGGGACTGGTGTGTCGACACTGCTGAGGGAGATAGTATCGTTAGGGTGTTTTGCGACCGTATAAATGGCCAACGTCGCAAAAATAGATAATCAATTTACTGAATAAACATGTCGTGAGCAACCGACTCACGACATTGTATATATTTTTAAACCCCCAAACCTTTTTTAATTGTGAACGAATAAGAGATAAATTTGACAGTTAGGGGATTTGTTATCATTCATGCGATCTATCCACACACTGCCACTCTACTTGCGCTAATTTGGCGAGATTTTTACCAATCTTGTCCCAATTTAGGGAACAAGATGATACCATTTCTCTCAAAAAAAGGCTCCACCGTACGTATTACCCCTCAAAAGTCTTCCGCGGGCATCGGGTTTAGCAAATTATTGGCTTGTAGGAAAAGCTTCTCGCCCTCACAACTCTCCTTCTTCTTTAAGGTCTCGTTATCTAAAGTTTTCACCATCAAAATCACAAACACATGATGAAATCAAGATTCAGCTTGCGCTTTTGCTGGAGCAACACGACTTCAAACCTCTCCCACTAATTCACAAGTTGATCTTTCTGAACAAAAATAGATGTACAGGAGGGCAGCATATGCATAGATGATTTTAAATAAGAAAAATTTCTATCTTTATTCTTATACTCTTTATGCGGAAACTTCTTTTCCGAGTGATATTTGATCGCTATGAGTCAGGTTTCTCCTGTCAGAGAAGAAAAGCAGCCGAAAAACCAAGGAAGAACACAAGAGCCCTCCCGAAGAAAAAGTCGACCACTAGCTTCACAAATGGCCTGGCTTCGTCTGCGGAAGGAAGGTTGTACTCCTCTAAACACTCCCCAATGACCGAGGAAGATTCCATCTCCCGAAACCATTGAACAACGCCTTCCTTCTCATCACCAATGTAACCCATCTGAGCTAGAGCCTCTAAAACGAGAAACGCCGGCGGGATGATAGAAACTGTCGTTTTATAGAAGAATCTTGTTAACTTACTAAGGACGAATCCAAACGCTGCAGCTGTTATGTTGCTTGGAAGGGGAAGGTGGTGAAGTTTGGATACAGTTTCGGACAAAGATGGTAAAATACTTTTTATTTTATAAGAAACCTCACGTCCAACCTCGTCGTAAATGACATTTGACCAGGTTTCTTGCGGAGAGAAAGTTAAATTTTCAGATTTGGTTCCAATAATAGTATTATAATTATAGTGACAGTTCATTCAGAAGTCCGAAGCAGACCCTTAAACGCAAACTGTAGATCTATCATTAAAGTAGCGACAACAAGAGTTATGAACGATTGAACTCTCAGTGTTCTTATGTAGTAATTTGCGAATATATTAAACTTCATGGTAAAAATTGAGCGTTAAACAATGGTTTTTGTTAAGATCTCGTAAACTCTGGGAAATCTTAAAAACCACTCATTGAATTTAAAACTGTGAAGAACAGTACTAGTCGTTATTCTAAAACACTAAGGACTCTACCTTAATATAATACGTTGTAGATAAGTTGAAACTAAAAAGATCGTTTACTGTATTGTGTGTATTGGGTGTATTTAGTCAAGTTACATTTTCTTCGAAAGTCGATGATGATACCTATACCCTTGCTGATAAGGAGAGGTACCAGTACTGAACGAAGCAGAGAACGTTGATTTTACCACAACAAAATAAAAGGTGGCATGAGTGCATACTATCGGCAAATAATTTCAGAAGGAATGGTGATGATATTGAGTTAAAGGGTTGAAAGAGATGCTCAAGCGGTAGGCCTTTCGGGTGTGTTTACAATAAAGTGTTATATAATAGGAATATAATAGGAATGGAATGTAGAACCTTCTAATTTAACATTACGTATATATAATTGAAACTCTTCCTCGTTTTTGTTTCCATTTCAACTGTCTCCTCACTCCCGCATCACAACCCACTACTACTCAAACATATCATGAACGAACAAGATGACCCACTCCCTCGCTTTCTCTTCCTTCACTACTAGCTTCCAATGATTTTCCTCGCCCATTCTTTCATCTCCCCCTCGCTTCTCGCTGCAAACACCCATTCCCTCCCTCCTTGTTCAAAGCTGAAGACTGCTCCACTCTCCGGAACTTCATCTCCCTCCTCCAATACTCCCTCGGTCTTGACTTCATTGACTTCGTTCAAAGCAATTCTCCCCTTCAACTATTTCATCCCCTCGTCTTTGAAATACATCAACCAGCCTTCCGGGAGAGAGAGGTGCGAAATTGAGGGAAGAAATAAATCATTTGCTTGACAAACTAACGACAAATTAAGACATATATTTAATTGAATTCCGACCAACCCACGCTCCGTTCCACCCAACCCATATTTAATTGAATTCCGACCTAACCCACGCTCCGTTTCGCTCACCCCCGCTCCCCTTTCTCCCGCTACTCCTCCGCTCCTCTCTCCCCACCTTTCACGCCTCCTCCTTTTGCTCCTCTCTTGAGCCCCCGCTTTCATCAACCATCGCCAGCAAGTCTTCCGGCACCAGTGATTTGAACTCTTCGTCAAACCAGTCTGGTGGGTCGGTGCACCAGTCCTTCCAGTGGTCCTTGTAGAAGGCGACGATTTTGTCATCAGGTGTGTAGTGTTTGGAGCACCAGATAGGAATCATGGCGCGGATGTATTGCTGGTCTGTTGTAATTTTATAGTTGTGATCCGTACTGTACCGGCAGTCATTCCACCAATAGGTGGCAACGTGCTCCTTAAGAGTCCATGTCGTAAAGAAGGTAGCTTTGTGCGAATCTGGAACGTAGTACAGGGCAATTCCCCCAGATACCAGACAGAGAAAGGTAATGGTTAAGAGACCTGTCCACGCCTCGGATTGAGATAGGTAGGCCGAAGCGTCAAAGACCTGGTAGGAGAAGACTAGGATTATAAAATTCACCGAGAGCATGTAGAGGAGTCCCCCGGCGTAGATTCTGGGAGTGAGAAAAGTTGGAATTCTGGTCGCAGGAAAGGGGGCGGAGAGGAGACATATGTACCAGCAAAAGTTAACGAAAAGGCTTAATCCTCTTCCATCGAGCCCTCTTTTGAAGACCCTCCAGTTTCGGTAGACCATCCTCCACCCAAGGAACCCAAAACACTCCAGAGTCAACAAGATTACGGCGTACCGGAAAGAGGAAGCGCTTATCAAAAGGGCGAGGGAAGAGACTTTGGCCAGTTTGTAGAGACTGAAGAAGGAAACGAAGGCAACCATCTGTCTGTGAGAGTTTGTCTCCGGTACATAGCCGAAGAGCAGGGGTTCTGATTTCCTGCGGAACTTGCTCAGATCAAATTCCCTGTCTGAAGAAGCCACGACAAAACCGGTTGTCAGGAAAGAGGCAAAGAGAGAAACGAATTGGAGGGTTGTCCTCTGGTCTGGGTACATGAGAACCACAAGAGTCTGGACCAAGGACTGAGGAATTGCCTCAGAGATAACTTCCGTTATCCTGGACACAAAGAGCATCATGTCGTTGCCCACTTTTTGGTTCGGAAAGGGTTTGGCTCTGGTCGCATCCCTCCAGGATTCAATCGCCGGTTTCAATCCCAGGAGGCCGGATAACACGACCCAGATGGGTTGTCCCATCGCTAGACTGATGATGGACTGAAACAAGAAGGAGACTCCTAAAGAAATCCCTTGCACGACCGCCATTCTGGAATTCCTCTTGATTAAGTCCACCAAAACCAGGATGTCGGTGATAATGTCAAAGTATGACAACAGCGTCTTTCCAAAGGTTTTCATGACCTTGTAATGGTCAATTTCCTTTAGTTCGGTTGCCAATTTGTTCACGATAGCGTACTTTAGGTCGTCCGCTTCTGCAGGAGTGAGCCCTCTTAGAACTTGAGCCGCCACGAAGTCTTTCACCTCCTCTACCATTGACTCCATTTTCGAGTCTTCCACGTAAGCTTCGTGGACCTGTGTGTAAAAGAGCTGGAGGGCTTTCTCAATTCGTTCCTCGGAGGTCCTCAGGTCTCTGTAGTCACTTCTGAAGGAGGTGTTTTTCCGTCTCAGAGCAGGAACAGCAGGTTCATGTGCAACACCTAGCAGCTCAAAGACAGACTGCTTTCTCCTCTTGAGGTTTCCACCCTTCTCAGGGAAAAGTGCGGGTAGGGATGCAACCCGATTGGTACGGGACGGCATCTTGGTTAAATTGCAAAGAAGGCGTTAGATTTTTGTCGGAAACGATGGCTGAAAAGAGAGAAAAAGGGGGATAAGACAGAAGGAGGAGGATTTTCATATCCCCCAAAATGCATTAAACGACCCAAGGTATTATTTCAAATCAATGGAGATAATGGCCAAAACAAAGAGTATTAGGTTGAATAAATAAAAATTGTTGCGCCCGGTCAATAATGCCCTCCTCTAAACTTACAAACATGATGGACGGGGGAGAGGAGCATCGACACCGAGAATAAGGTCTCTTCACTCCCTCCAACTACGCCCAGAGTATGTAAAACGACAAGTAATAGAAAAGCATATATACTAGTATCGGTTATAATATCCTAACTCTCACCTTACTTTACGTACTGTATGTGTTTATTCAGCTGAATGTTATTGTTTTGGTGGGTATATGATATGTGCACCTGCTCGGCTGCTAGGTGATAAGCTTAGCTCTGGAAAACATGTTTTCCCCAAAACACTCTCCAAGAACGAGATGCGTAGTACTAACAGTTTATAGCGGGATTTTATGATATGATCGGCGCGATAATAATTTAATATTGAAATAAAAATCGTTCTAAATTACGAATATATGAATATATGAGTAAAAGTAAGAGGATGACTAGCATGGGCGGCCCAAGCGGCTGGACAAGAGAAGAGACCTGGAATGAAATAATAATAATAATAATAATAATAATAATAATAATAATAATACTAATAATAATAATAATAATAATAATAATAATACTAATAATAATGGCACTCGAATAGAATAAGCAAAATGAGAGAGGGCTCCTAGATGATAATATTTACATCAACAATAGATTATGGAGATTATACGTAGGCGGCAGCGAGTGATAGAAATAACAATATGGTTAACAACAAAAGGCAAGCAAGCTAGGTGATTCAGGAAAGAGGAAGAGGGAGCAAAATATAGCACAAAGAAGGACCTACAACCACGACCACTTAACGATGAAAGAGTATAAGAAAATATGAGTGAAAAGAATGGGGGGATGCGTGTGCGTTGTTATTACAATAAAGTGTAACAGGAATATATAATAGGAATAGAGAATGTAGAACCTTCTAATTTATCTTTGTATATATAATTGAAACTCTTCCTCGTTTCCTTTTCTCTTTACCCTTCACAATCGCGTCACAACCCACTACTACTCAAACATATCATGAACGAATAAGATGACCACCTCCCTCACTTTCATTCTTCCTTCACTACTAGCTTCCAATGATTTTCCTCGCCCATTCTTTCATCTCCCCCTCGCTTCTCGCTGCAAACACCCACTCCCGCCCTCCTTGTTCAAAGCTGAAGGCTGCTCCACTCTCCGGAACTTCATCTCCCTCCTCCGATACTCCCTCGGTCTTGACTTCATTGACTTCGTTCAAAGCAATTCTCCCCTTCAACTCTTTCATCCCCTCGTCTTTGAAATACATCAACCAATTTTCTTCGATGATGCAATAGCGTTTCTGCCACTGCTTCTGCACGCCGCCAAAGATTCCGGCCGCTTGTCTCTTGAGCTGGCAACGTCCAGACGATGCTCCTGCTACTTTCTGAACTCGCCCAAGACCTCCAGAAGCTTAAATGTATCCCAAAATATCTGCAGCCACAAAAGTACAGTCCAAAACCAATTCCACAAAAACACACTTAATATGCACAATGAAATATCAAAATAAAAGCTAACATCACTAATCTAAATTAATCCATTGCTGGCGCTATTTTAGGCCCTTTCCCCCCCTCCCCTAACCCTTTTCCTGATTTACTTTTACTGCTCTTAATTTTGATGAATGTCAACTGCCCGTCGATTCCCTTATTCAGATCCCTACCGCTCTTTCCAAAAAGTTTATCTAACGCCTCGTTAACCTCCTCCCCGTCTTTCCCGTACCATTCATACACTTCGGCGATTCTATTGATGAGCTTCTCCCCCGCCTCTTCCCCAGACATCCACTCAGGTCGCTCAACGCTCTTGTCTTCATACTTACCCACCAAGGTCTTGCAGATCCATGGTGTTAGCATGTCAAAAGGAAGGTATGTTGGATGTATGAATTCAACCCAGCCCCAGACTTCATCCTCCTTGGTGAGAGAAGCTTTCTCCCATATCTTCTCGTCTTTCCAGCAGTCCCTCACATGTTGCTTCCCTGACTTCGGTCTCCAGAACAGGCTGCGGTCAAAATTCTCGTCGCAGTTCTTTAAAAATAGAGCTAGCCCGATTGTGGCTAGTCCCAAACAGACGGCATATCCTAGCATGCCGGTCGTAAAGCCCAAGTAATGGCCTTTGCCGAGTTCTGCAAAAGCGACATAGATCATGCCTCCGTTCGTCAGGAGTCTCCAAACCATGATCCCTATGAATACTTCTGGGCCGAACTCGCATGGCGCCGCTGCAATCAGCATTGGGACTGCACATACTAACAAGTAGTAGAGTGCCCAAGCGATGAATGGACCGATGTAGCTATTGAAGGTTGATGGCTGACTAACCACGGCCCATCCAAAAAGCTCGCCCTTAAACCCCATGTAGGCGCAAACGGCGCAGTACTCAACTCCAAGCAGGATGAAGAGGGGCGTCATTGAACCGAACGCCTGGGCGACCAAGCTCATGGCGAAGACGAACTGAGAGAAATAGCTGGCGTTGAACAGGAACATGCCCAACATTTGCCGCCGCTTCTCCCACCCTGCGATCTTTGAAATCCAGCCATAGAAAGGGTTGCCTGGACTCTCCAAGTACTTGCTGAGGATGAAGCCGAAGTTTCCGTCTGTGACAAGCGAAGCGTGTAGCAAAGGGAGGGTTGTCAATGATGTTAGAAATGGTGAAAAAGGTGGCGTAGCGGGTACAAAAACATCAGCAATGTATGTTGAGAACACCTTCTCAGCTTGTCGCTTCGCTCCTCGCACACTCTCACCTGTCATGATAAAGGCGCCGCTCACGATGCTTGAAATGACGCCGATGATCTGGATGGTTTGGATGTCGCCCGCCTTGGCCTTCAGAAGACTGACGACCTGGATGATACTTTCTGGAATCGACTCGAAGGCTATCTCGCCTCCTTTCATCATGGCGTACATGACCGGCCCTGAAACCAACAAATCAGAGTCCTCCTTGCCCGTCCAAACGCTTAGTCCCTCAATGAGTGGCCCGAGCCCCAAAAGAGCTACGAAAGTGCGCCCACCTTGCTCCTTCCACGGCTTCTTGGCGTACTGAAAGAAAGTCAATCCCGCCTGCAGCACGATCGCCAAAATAGCAAACCCAGCGGTAGCCTGAGCAGTACCAATCGCACCCGCATCGTAGTAACTCTTGGCGACCAAGAAGTCGGTCACAACGTCGGCATAACCCAAGACCAGCGTCAGCATTATCTTCAAAGCGACGCCGATCCTGGCCATCTTAGACGCTGTCCTCAATTCTTTCCCGGCGACAGCAAAGATCTCCGCCAGATTGTCCTTCTCCTCCTTCGACATGTTGCCGGTCGGGAAGCTCTTCGCCACCCAGCCCTTGATGTCTCCAACAACGTCTCCGCCTGAATTCCTGATCACGGCCACGAGCTGCTGTCCAGCTTCCACGCACTGCTCCTTCGTCGCATTACCAAGCCCCGCTTTCATGAGCTCGGTCACGTCCAACGCGTCAATAAAAGCCTTTTGCTGGGCAGGATTGATGCTCCCAATCATGGAAACTTTTCGGCGTGCAAGTCTTGCCTTGACTTCCTCCTCCCCTCGGGGGGCGACCAGAGCTGGTACTGGTGCCTTAACTTTGGCCCCCACCTCTACTTCGACCGGAGCCGGAGTCAGAGGCGATTTCGCCCCTTCTCCGTCGGGGTGTTTGGCATACCCTTCCCTCTCCTCTCCTGCCTCTATCCTGCTTCTGCTCTTATCTAACTCGGCGCTTAACAGCGACGCCCCCTCCCCTCCCCACAGCTGCTGGACTTCAGCCATCAACTCATGTTTTTGTCGCTCGTTGCATTCGGCGCCAGCGTCACGTAACGACAGCATGAGGGTCGCAAATTTGCTCTCCTCCATGGCTATGCTAAGCGTACAATGTAATGGAATCTCTTCAGGAATAAAGTCACCTTGTTTCGAGGGATGGGTAACAGAACGGGGAGGGGAGTATAGTGTGTGTTAGACCGATGTCACCATCAATAATCAGGAAATAATGGCGCCCTAAACTAAAATGTTGTCGAAATTGAATTGGTGGAGACCTTAGCGTCGAATCCGAAGAGAAACACTTCAACGGCAGCGGGAATCCCTCACTAAATACACAGGATGTGAGGGCTCCCGGGTGAGGGAGCCTAACAGTTGGGGGTCTCTTAACATCCCCTGACATATTGACAGCCCAATTCAAAAGCAAACGCAAGGAACTCGTAACATTATCTACCAACGGCTGTTTACACCTCGAAAATAATCACGCCATATCGAAAAGAATGCTAGCCCAATCTCTGCCAATATAATATAAAAAAACGGCATGAGACATGAGCGGATAAATGCTGCTCTCCCCTCTCAAACCTGGCGCTTCCTCGGGAATTGTAATTCAACAAACAGGCGCATTGTGGTGTATTCACCTTGACGGTTCGTGAAATGTGCATTTACAATAAATAGCTTAGTTGACTGTGATTTTTTGGGTGCTACTGCTCTGCGAGTGCTCTATTGCTCAAATTACTGAGACTTTGCAAAAACGTCCATCCCTCCCAAACCTAACTCGAAATAATAATAGAGTTAATAGGCAACTCTTAGTTTGCAATTACTTCCTTCACCTTCTGTTGCTTTCTTCGGAAATTACCTTAAAGCCGCGTTTATCTTCCCCGACAGTTGTGTGGAAAAGGCTTGCCCCGCGGGCACAGCCCTCATCCCCCCCCCTAGTTTCTAGTTATCTCCTCCGTTTTTGTGACCGAAGCGGTGTGTAACCTTTGATTTATCTCTGTTTCTTCATTGAGGACGACAAAATTCTTTGTATAACGTTCTTTAAATAAGCCTATATCCACATTTAGTGAGGTGAATTATTGCTTGAGACCCAAGAGGTGAGATGCTGAAACAATTATTCATGGACTTTATACTCATTCTGACTCCGAAATCTCCCCGCCAGTGTAACTAACAGCATTAACGGTATATCCTCTCCGGCCTACAATTTTCATTTTACCGCGTAAACCTTCCCCCTTTTCCCCCTCTTAGTCCCCTCTCTCGTGTCGGGTGCATCTCACGCTTCTAATTTCTTTCTACTCATTGGTTCAATGTCCGGTTTTGATGGTTTTAAGGAGGGCGTGCTTTCCGCTACTTCCTTCATTGTACATTGCGGGGAGAGGTACGTGCTCCTGCGTTCAACTGTTTCGATTTTTTTTTATTGCCCTAGCCCTCCTTCTCTCTACCTTGCACCTCACACTGCCTTTCTAACCTTTCCTTCCTCCCTCCCCCCCCCCTCTCTCCCCGCTCTTTCCGGCCATCTCTCCCCTCTACCTTCCGCACTCTCCCCCTTGTCCCCACCTCTCTCTTCCCCTCGCTCTTCATCCCTTGCCCCCCCTCCCCTCTCCCCCCCCTCCGCGCCCCCCATTCCTTTTTCTGGACGGGGTTTTTTCCCTCCCTTACCCCCTCACACACTCCTTACCCCCCCCCCCCACGCTCCCCCGTCTCTCTCTCTCTCCCCGCCAGCATCCCCATCCTAGGCGAAATCTTCGCCGTCGTGGACGAGGTCCAGCGCATGATGGAAGTCGCCAAGAGGAACGACAAGAAGGCGAAGATCGTGAACGAAACTTGCGGAATCATCGACCCCGTCCTCCGGCGCTACGCCGGCCAGGACGTCGACGCCTCGATCCTCGAGTCCATGAAAGTCCTTCGCGGCTACGTCCACGTGTTCTCCGTCCACGTCAAGGACTGGCTCGGCAGGAAGTCAGGGACGCTCTCGAGCGTTTCGCGGTTCTTGGCCGGCGACAGCGCCTCCGCGAAGCTCGACGAGGACTTCAAGAACATTTCCCTCTGCATCCTCAGCTTCAGCGCCGCCGTCGGGGTGGACACGAACCTGGCCGTCAAGAAGATGGCCATCAAGAAGGTGAGGAGATATGGGGGGTTGGGGGGGGGAGGGGGGGGGGG
>BRXX01000183.1:18882-35798 GCA_030267905.1 Triparma verrucosa
GGGGAGGGCGGGGCAAGCTTTTCTAACCGTCCCGTCACATCATCATTTACAGGACTACAAGGACTTCGAAGAGCAGGACACCTCGAAGATCACCAAGAACGCCGAGATCGACGCCAAGGCAATCAAGTACGAGTCCGACGAGCCCATCGGCGAGGGCGCCTTCGGTGTCGTCTTCGTCGCACTGTACGCCGGTGTCAAAGTGGCCGTGAAGAAGGTCAATCTGTTGCGTCTTCCGATGGGCGAGAGGAAGAAGACCATTCGGCAGTTCGAGCAAGAGCTCCGGATCATGTTCGGCCTGAGGCACCCCAACATCGTCGATATTCTGGGCGCCATCACCACCGACGGCAACGAGCTCTCCCTCGTGATGGAGTACGTTGTGAGGGGCGACCTGAGGGGCGTCTTGGACGGAGAGTACGGAAGGTGAGGAAGTGAAGGGGGGGAGGGGGGGGGAGAAGGGGGGGGCGGGAGCTTAGTTTGGAGTAAAGGTTTTGGGGGGACATCTTAAAAAGTTCTAACATGAAGTTGTCCGTGCGCCCATGCAGCGTGAATGCGGCCACGAAGAAGGGGATCATGATGGATGTTGCGGAGGGAATGGCGTACTTGTACAGCCGAAGCCCCCCGCTTTTCCACCGAGACCTCAAGTCGCCGAACGTCTTAATTACGATAAACTGGCAGGCGAAGGTTTCCGACTTTGGAATGGCCAAGGCCGACACATCTGCCATTATGAGCGCAAGCTACTCCATGGCCTCCGCCGGAAGGAGGGGGCTAGGCTCGACGAAGTGGAAAGCGCCCGAGCTGGTAAGTGAGGAACTGGGGAAGGAGGGTGGAAGGGTGGGACGGTGGGACAGGGGGGACGCGGGTCATCTCTTTTCTAACTTTCGCCTTGCTCGTTGCACAGTTTGATCACCCTCCGGCGACCTTCAGCCAGTGGTGCGACGTCTACAGTTATGGCGTCGTTATGTGGGAACTGCTCACGGGGCTGGTGCCCTTTGACCGCATCCCCAACGAGACACTCGGCGTCATGGTTCTGTCCAAGAACAAGCGGCCTGAGCCGATGCCAGAAGATGAAGGCGACGGACTGGTTCAGCTCATGCAGAAGTGCTGGGAGCAGAAGCCCTCAGCTAGGCCGACGTTCAATGCTATCCTCAAAGAGTTGGAGCCCCTGCAGGAGGAGAGGATCGGGAGCGGCTCTGAGAGCTTCGAGGACGAGGAGGCTGTTAGGAACAGGTTGAGCCGGGCCGAGAGCTTGCAGCGGAAGCAGAACGCGTTTCAGCGAGAGAAGGCGGCTTTCGAGGAGGAGAAGAGGCTCCTCAAGCAACAGGCCGAGCAGGCTCGGCTGGCCGAGCAAAAGGCGCAGCTGCAAGAGCAGGAAGCCGCCGCCAAGAGAATGGCGGAAGTGGAGGAAATCGAGAGGGTGCGCAAGGAACTCGAAGAGGAGAAAAAGCGGTTCCTCAAGGTGCAGGCTGAGCAGCAAGAGCAGCAAGCCAAACTAAAGCAAGCTCCGCCTCCTCCTCCTGTTCCATCTTCTCCCCCTATACCATCTCCATCTGTTCCGTCTCCATCTCCTTCTTCTTCGGTTACGATGGCGGCTACGAGGATGACTCCCATGATGGATCCCTCCACTCTCAAATGTATCCAAACTCTAGAAGGGCATTCTTCTGCAGTCAGGTCAGTCACCTATTCTCCCGATGGTTCCAAAATCCTCTCTGGATCTGCAGACAACAAAATCAAAGTATGGGATGCTCAAACTTATCAATGTATCCAAACTCTAGAAGGACATTCTTATTATGTCATGTCAGTCACCTATTCTCCCGATGGTTCCACCATCCTCTCTGGATCTTCAGACAAGACAATCAAAGTATGGGATGCTCAAACTTATCAAGAACTCCAAACTCTAGAAGGACATTCTTCTGCAGTCTGGTCAGTCACCTATTCTCCGGATGGTTCCACCATCCTCTCTGGATCTGGTGACATGTTTGGCGGAAATGGGGAAATCAAAGTATGGGATGCTCAAACTTATCAAGAACTCCAAACTCTAGAAGGACATTCTTCTGCAGTCTGGTCAGTCACCTATTCTCCCGATGGTTTGAAAATCCTCTCTGGATCTCAAGACAACACAATCAAAGTATGGGATGCTCAAACTTTCAAAGAACTCCAAACTCTAGAAGGGCATTCTCGTGAAGTCTATTCAGTCACCTATTCTCCCGATGGTTCCATGATCCTCTCTGGATCTTCAGACGAAAAAATCAAAGTATGGGATGCTCAAACTTACGAATGTATCCAAACTCTAGAAGGGCATTCTTCTGCAGTCAGGTCAGTCACCTATTCTCCCGATGGTTCCAAAATCCTCTCTGGATCTTATGACAAGACAATCAAAGTATGGGATGCTCAAACTTATCAATGTATCCAAACTCTAGAAGGACATTCTTATTATGTCATGTCAGTCACCTATTCTCCAGATGGTTTGAAAATCCTGTCTGGATCTCATGACAAGAAAATCAAAGTATGGGGATGAATCAAAGTAAAGGGGAGAGAGAAGAGAAGGGAAGCGAGAAGAAGAAGAGTGGAGAAGGGGGGAAGCGAGAAGGGGAGAGGGAAGAGGGAGAGGAGAAGGGAGGGAAAAGGGAGAGGGGTTGCGGGGAGAGGGGTTGCGAAAGAAAAAAAAGAAAAAAAAGAAAAGAGAAAAAAAGAGAATCTTTATTTTTAATAATACGCAACGCATTAAAAAGGGGAGGGAAGCGCGCACAGCGGAGACGAGGACGACGGTCAACGACAAGAGCAATGACACCGAAAAATTACGACAAGAGCAAAGACACCGAAAACGAAAACGAAGATAGGGAAGCAATGGGACAAGAAAGCACGAACAACGGCAAGGTTACGGAGATGAAAACCAACGACGTCCGACAAAGGAGAGGAGGAGGAAGCAACAACGACGCCCGACGATGACAAAGGAGGACGAGAGAACGGCAACAAAACGACAAAACGAACGCTATGACGATGACAAAGGAGACGAGAGAACGACAACAACAACACGAACGCGACAAAACGAGGAAACGAACACGAGAGAGAGACAGGAACAACAACACGATTTCCCAGGGAAAAGAAGAGGAACCGAAACACTGTAGAACTGACTTTACACATTCTTTCTCATAAAATAGTATTGCAAAAAGATACTCTTTTTTCAGCAATAATATCTTTTTCTTTTTCTGTAATAGTACTATTACTATTACTATTACTTGTATATATATATATATAATATAATATATATTACTATATATACTATAATAAACAACTACTACTACTATAGTATGTACATGTATACGTAAGTAAAAGTATAGTAAAGTACTATTAGTAAGTAAAGGAAGTATAAGAGAGAAGAGAGAAGAGAGAGAGAGAGAGAGAGAGAGAGAGAGAGAGAGAGAAGAGATTATGAGAAAGAATGTGCAATGCCGGTTCTACAGTGTTTCAGTGTCATGAGAACACCACTAGCCAATGAGAATGAAGCAAGAGAGGTGCGTCTCATAGACGTAAGAAGCGAGAAAGGAGTGGTGGAGAGAGGAAGAGATGGTGAAAATGTGTATAGTCCATTCTATGAAAAAGAATGTGAAAAGTCGGTTCTACAGTGTTTCAGTGTCATGAGAACACCACTAGCCAATAAGAAGGAAGCAAGAGCGGTGCGTCACGTAAACATAAGAAGTGAGGGAAGCGATGGAGGTAGACGAAGAGACATGAATCAAGGTAGTGGTACGAGGAGGAGGAGTTTCTATGAAAAAGAATGTGAAATGTCGGTTCTACAGTGTTTCAGTGTCATGAGAACACCACTGGCCAATAAGAAAGAAGCAAGAGCGGTGCGTCACGTAGACGTAAGAAGCGAGAAAGGAATGGTGGAGAGACAAAGAGACATGAGTCAAGGCAGTGGTGCGGGGAGGAGGAGTTTCTATGAGAAAGAATGTCTAAAGTCGGTTCTACAGTGTTTCAGTGTCATGAGAACACCACTGGCCAATAAGAATGAAGCAAGAGAGGTGCGTCACGTAGACGTAAGAAGAGAGAAAGGAGTGGAGGAGAGACAAAGAGACATCAGTAAAGGCAGTGGTCGAGGAGGAGTAGTTTCTATGAAAAAGAATGTGAAATGTCGGTTCTACAGTATTTCAGTGTCATGAGAACACCACTAGCCAATGAGAATGAGTCGTGCACCAATGAAATCGAGTCGTGAACGTACTTTTCAAAAACAATGCATGAAAAAAGTTGTATTTTGAGAAAGAATGTTTCAGGCGGTTCTTGGTTTTACCCCTTAAATGCTCCTTATTTTCCAAAGGAAGCGGAATGTCCCCGTTTTTATCTTGCACTATACATCTAACAGGCATTCTGCGCCCTTGCGTCCACTCGTAAGATCTGAAATCCGAACCGTCCTGGAGAAATTCGCCTTTTTCTATGGTGATTTCAGTGTCATGGCAGTAATCCTGGAAGAATAGATTTTTCCCTTCACGTCGTCCACGGTCATTTTCTCCCACTCCCCTGCATTTCTGTCCTACAATTTCTGCGTAATTCAAGACTCCGAATTCTTCAAACCGCGTTCTATATGTAAAAGTTTGAACCCTCGCCTCTTCACGACTTGTCATTGGCCCGTGGACTTCTACCCCCAAAATCCTCCACACTTCGACTCAACAAGCATGTAAGTTATCAACTATCTTCAAGAATCTTGCAATAAATGTGCATTCGTGACCAAGCTAACCCCTAATCGTCTCGTCAATATCCTTTTTCTCAAGCTTGTATGATGCTGCGCTATGAGGGTCTCCATCCCTCGGCCTCAATAATCTAGCCTGTTACGGAGGATTTTCTTGATTCAACTGCCGTCGCGATTGGCCTCGTGAATCATCGGTTCATTGAACATGTTTTGTGTTGCGGCGTGTCCCTCACTTTGGTAAAAAATTCCAAAACAAAGACCTTGCACCTGCTCTTTAGCACAAGCAGGTCAAGAAGCCTAAGCTTTCACCAGCATGTGGGTTCACAACGTCTAGTTGTTGTTACTATATGATAGGTAAGGGTATACCTCGAGTTGCCTCGCGAACATCTCCAAGGCCAAGCACTCCACCGCTCTCACCGTCGTCGCCGGCGGCAAGCTCTTCCAGGTCGCTCACAGACGAGGCGGCGACCGGCAAGCAGCTCTCTCGCCGAAGCCAAAATCCAGCGCAAGGCGACGACCATGGAACGAAACGGGCGAAATGAGAACGAGTGTGTACTGGATGTCGACGTACTTTGACGATACTTTCGTACTGCTGCCATATTCTAACTACAGGACTACGGCACTTTGAAGCAATTTTTCAGAATTCGATGTACATCAAATTGCTTATTTTTTTACCACTTTTGAAGCAAAACATTTAAGCAATTTCAGAAATTTCTTATGCAAATCTAGATTTCTTCGTACGGGGCGTGGTGAAGGCAAATTTGAACAAAAATGCTTGTTCTGGTCCATTTAAAAGGCTTAACAATACTAAAGCTTACAACCTGTCTACTTATTTAAGTACATATATCCCACAAGCACACTAATTTAAGGTTTTAATGTTGATTTTGCAGTGTGAAATCAACAGAAATCAAGCAAAATCTTAACGATTACCATTATTTCCCAGCTTTTCTACATTTAAAATAATCAATATAGTCAGCAATATACATCAATTGCTTATTTTTTGCTACTTTTTTTGATGTACATCTAAGCAATTTCAATTGCTTCAAAGTGCCGTAGTCCTGTAGCGGATCAAATGAAAATAAACATTATTATCAGCTGAATAAACCATATAATTCGTACACTAAGGTAAGATTTAAGTTATTGTCGGCAGCTCTATTATAAACATTACTCGATTGGTTCTCGTTATAAATAATCTGGACGTTGGAGGAGGAATGGAGGGAAGAGACCTTATTTTGGTGTCGATGCTCCTCCTGCCCATTGTGTGTGTGTAAAGGGTTAGAGGAGGCTTATTTTTAGTCGGCTGCAATAATTGTTTAGGTATAGACAGCCCTTTGTGACGATACGCGCGGCTCTTTTATTTTGTTAGTAAAGTGGACAGCTAGACAGGGGAAAAACTGTCTAGGGACCTTCTACTGAGGGTTGGGCTCCCTCACCCGCAGTTGGGGGGGAGGACCTTGAAATCAGAGCTGAGGCCAATATGGCCTTATCTCTTCAGCCAAGTTGTGTGCGACTAATTTCGATCACCATGTTTGAACAAATAATTTCGTTTACGACGACTTATCAGGCACTATTTGTTGGTCTAACACAATCATCCTCCCCCCGCTCACCTCCCTCCATGTCCCAAAACAAAAACATCTTCGACGAACATCTGTACTCGACCCTGCCCTCCTAACCCTCCTCTTACACTTTGATACGATGCTGCAGCGTATCAGCGACTAAATACCGGTGGTTCAGTCAATCTTCACAGGCCAACAACGCACTTAAAGGCTCGCCGGGAAAGCTCAGCCTCAGCATTCTGCAAATAGATCCTCCGTGTCCTGAAGAGGGTCGACATCTAATCAACGCCCCCGCGAAGCTCAGGACATCGCGCCCGCACAGCCGATTCCTCCGGCCTGCCTGGGAAAACCCACTCTAAGCTCAAGGTGAGAACGGACCGATTTCAAGTCCCCTGTTGAATTTCTTCTAACTCAACATTCGTCTGCTGCATGCAACCACGCCAGGCCAATATTTCGACTCGACGAGATGTCCGAACTAAGGCCTTTGACACACGGTCAGTACGGCAACGACGACGTGCACAACAGTGCACAAGGAACTGTCAAGAATAACGAAGACCCGAAGACGAACCGTGAGCCCACCTCGAACCTTCTGCAGGATAGCACACAGCAGCTTGCGACCTCTCCATCACCCCCCTCCCCATCTCCCAAAAGCGTCTCCGCCGGCCCTCAGGGCGCACACTATCACCGAACATCCCTTCAATCCACACATCACGCCTCTCTTCAAGAGGAGGGGGAAATAGGCGGCCGGACCATCCATCTGCTGAGGATGGAGCTGGAGAAAGAGAAGAAGCTTAAAGCCGAGGCAGAGTCAGAGTTAGCAGCCGCGCTGAGGAGGAAGAAGGCCGTGTTGAGGGAGAAAGCCGCATTGGAGGAGGAGCGGAAGAAATTTTCAGCGGTCATGTCCCGGCATGAGAAGGAAGGCAATACCCTCCGGAAAAATTTACGTCCTGACGGGGGAAGTGAGTAGACTGCGAGGAGCGAAGCAACGAGCTGAGAAGGCGCGTTTACGGCGTCTTGGTGCTCTTCGCCAATACTTCCCTTCGAAAAGTTGCTGACGAGGCGATGAGCTGAGAAGGCTCGTTTACGGGGTCTCGGCGCTCTTCACCGCTCTTCGCCGATACATTAGCTGCTGCCATCTTCGACACAAATTTCTAACGCTTTAAACACCTCCTCCTTTGCGACTCGCTTCGCTCTTTGCAGACGCTTCGTCGGCTCACGCTAGACCACTCGGGAGAAGAAAAGGGACGGAGTATGAACATTTGACTGAGGTTTGTAATTTTGAGGTTGGGGTTGTTAGAGGTTATGTGAGGATGGGAGGGAAGGTTGAGGGACATCCGGTGAGTTTTTGTTTTGTTTTTTTGGTGGGGGTTTTGGTTTTTGTGGTTGTGTTGGGAAGGGGAGCTAACACAATTTTATTAATTTTAGTTTGAGGATATTGACCTCGTTGTAGGCGTGGAAAAAAAGTAGACGATTCGTATGTGAGCTGCGATTCGACTCTGTCGATGCCTGACCGTGTAAACACGCTCGGTTCACCAATAAAATTTGAGGCATGGAGTGAAGAGGTGTGGGGTTTATGGTTGGAAGATTGGCGAGGTGCTTAAGAAGTTGATAGAAGAGGAGTGGAAAAATGATCCCGGAGGTAGAAGAGATGTTTTAAGACAAACAAATTATATAAATGCGTAGTTTTGTTGGAAGTTTACTTGTGAGACGTGAATAAGATAGATCAAGACGCACGCCTCAAGTCAGGGACCGCCACGGTTATTAAACTGAAAATTTCTGTTGGCTACTTCAAAATAACGATGAATACTCGTGTGGTATGTCTTGCTGTGAACGGTTTAATGCTGCGTCAGCTTTATAAGTCTCATGCGTGACTTTTCGAGAGGGTAGACTTCAAGTTGCAGGCAGACAAATTTATAGCTAAGAAAGTCAGAGAGTGCCCGTTGACACGACCGTTCACAATATATCGAATTTTGGGGTCATTCATGCGACGCCAGGTAGTATTTACACTCCATTTGGCGTAAAAAATAGTTTATTTGGCCTATAGTTGAAGCGAACAAATTTTTGTAAAATC
Source organism: Triparma verrucosa (assembly GCA_030267905.1). Classification (NCBI taxonomy): domain Eukaryota; class Bolidophyceae; order Parmales; family Triparmaceae; genus Triparma; species Triparma verrucosa. The sequence continues at coordinate 27,194 of BRXX01000183.1, forward strand.
TTCTTGTTTCATTCACAAAACTGTGTGAGTGAGATACTTGTCTGCGAAATTCGTTCTCGTTTTGAGTCGTTGATTTAGAGGTAAGCCGCATAGTGTCCTACTAGGGTACGACGTGGTGCTTATATCCTTAGTTTAGCTCATGTAACGTAATGATTTTGCTGGAATCTAAGGCTGGGTGAGAAATGCTAGCACTTTCAGAAAAACATTTTGAAGCAAAACCTGAACAGGAAAGCACCCGCGCGTTATGATTGTTGCTGCTAGGTGGCGCAAGGATTAATATGAGTGATTGGTTGTTTAATTATCACAAAACAAATGCGTTTGATCACAGATTTCATGAAATAGAAGATGACCCTTCGAATGGGAAATCAGGAGGGGGGCCTGGCCTGAGCTTCCTTGGCAATTTAAAAACGTAAATTTAAGTAGATCAAAGTGTTAAAAAACGCGAGATCGTAGATTAAAAAATCACTAAAGTGAATATAAGTATAGATCGCATTCAAGCACACACTTTACTGCAACTAAAAAGCATACAATTTCCAGTTCTGCTACTCCACCACTGAGCATTTCACCACTTTGAACATTTCAGAGGGTTAACATACGCAACGACGGTATGTTAGAGTATATCAGCCTCGAGCGAAAATTCATACACGAGATAGAAGGAATAAATGGCCCTCGGACGTACGTTCATTGTGAATTAAAAATCATTGTATTTTGCTACCAAAATGGCTCAAAATAGGTGAAAAATTGTGTCTGGTTCCCAAAGACATTATAAAATACATCTATTCCGAACTGTGATGTATTAATAATACGCGGACGTAGATACAAAAATTAGTTAATAGAAAAAAAATACTCATAAAAGAAACGCACGTTTTTTGTATTTTTTAAAAAACATGCAAAATCATGCAAATTTTGGACCCTTCCAGTGTATCAGTTCTCCTACTTTTAAACACATATTACTGCATGTTACGCGTCCGTGTAAATGTTTCTGCGCATCTGTAAAATCCAATCGGTGTCTAATGATGGACTTCGAACAATAAACGAGTTACACCGTGCATAAAACAGTCCACAATATAGCTTTGAAGTGAGGAGATTAACCCCCCCTAAACACCCAAAATGTCACCACTTTTCTAAAGAGGATTTAAAGTACGTTACGCCGTGATGACAATATAATATTCGGCTTAAGCCGTACATATAAAATTGAAACGTCATAGAAAAATATAAAACCCGATATCGCTAACGTTCTTGCACGTCAAATAGGGACACCAAATATGCTGTTTTTGGCCCCGATGTTCACTTTTGACCTCTTTTCATCATTTTTTGATTCTGTGTGATAACTCATGTTATAAGTGTAGAAGCTGAATATTTTGCGGTGCGGCCTACGTGTATAATTTAATATGACGCAATGATACCTAAAAAACGAGTTCTGCGACGTAAATGAGAGAGCATGATGGAAAATAGTGAGAATGGACCAACCTTTCTCGATGAGTCAAAACTTCTTTTTTCTTGAATTTTAGTCTGATTTATGAATTTAGATGACGTTTTATATTTTTCACGTCTTTTTGATATTTTCATACGCTGCATTGTCTTTGATAGATTGTGAAATACGTTAGTTTTCTACTTCATCACCACCTTTCTTCATCCCCACACAATATGCCCCAATAATACAAATACCTCATTATTTCCACATAATGTAAGAATATTACGTGCGGACAATATTGATCCTATGTGATAATATATTCGAATGCGTGAAGTATCTTTTATATTGGATATATACGTAAATTGCTCTCTATTTATCAACATTTATGAAATCATTACCCTCGACAAGCGATACGTCCCAACATCATGTTTCCTGAATATTAGCCTAATTTAAGACTTCAGACGACGCGACTTAATTTCCTTGCCTTTTCCTTTATATCACACGCTGTATAGGTATAATAAAGTTGTGAAGTACGTAAGATTTGTATTTTATTTTCTCAGCAATTTGTTCTTCCATTGTCTGCCCCTCCAACAAAAATACCCCCCTTTTCCACATTATCGATATAAATTACGTATTCGGTGCAAGTTAACGTTCGTATTCATGTATATAAAAGCCAAATATATCTTTTAATTTGATGATAGACGTTAATTGCTTCTCAATTCACAAAATATATGAAATCATGACCCTCGACAAGCGATGAGTCCAAACTTTACCTTTCATCAAAATTAGCCTAATTTAAGGATATAGACGACGCTACTTATTTTTCGTGTAGTTTTATAGATATCAAATGCTTTATATATATAATAAAGTTGTAAAGTACGTTAGTTTTGTATTATATTTTCTCAGCAATTCACTCACCCACCAGTGGGCCAATAAGATAAATACACCATTATTTCATTATCAACGCGCACATTTACCTATCCGATAACTGTCCACATGCGTATTATAGTGTGTCAAAGCCGAATATAAAGTTATTTATGGTTTTAGTCGTTAAATACACTGCATATACCCATATTCATTCAAACCACAGCCCTCGATAAGCAATGGGGATGGTGGTGTAAACATGGGTAATATGACTCATATAAACGGTATTACTGTCATATAAACGTTACTTCGTGTGTTTTCTATTGTATATCGACCGTTTATCCGAATGAACTACGTAATTGCGTTCTTAAGTACCTGGTTTATACCCATTTAAAGGCAATACATTGCCCATTTGAGGTTTTAAGGCTTTTAGCTTTCAAATCAGAGCGCATCTTACGTCTATAGTCCAATATTAACGTGCCTTTGGTAGTATGTTAGCACTCTGTAGGCGACAGAGTAATATTGCGGTATAATTCGTGGATTAAACCCTTAAATTTAGTGAGAGCCAAGCTTAGCCGTTTGCTCGGAGGAAAAAGGTGCCTCTCAACCCATTTTCGGCACACACATGAGAGGTAAATGCAAAGTTCCCGTGTATCATGATCTGCAAGTACAAAGAAGTCAACACCGCCAAGTCCCGTTGCACGCCCCGCGGCGACCAGCAAAAGTACAACGACGGCACCCCAGAAACAGCCGGACTACCCGTACGCCCAGTCACGTACTCGCCCACCTGCAGCATTCTCGCCATCCGTATATTTATGAATATAGCCTCCAGCAAGGCACTAAAAATTCTGCAGCTTGACTTCAAGCAAGCCTCACGACCTCATCCACTCCAAAATAACCGCCTTCGGATTCTCCGTCCTGTCCGTCGTCGACTGCCTCTACCAAAAGGAGGAACCCGATGGCTCCACCAGGCACCTCCTCCTCTTCACCGACGACCTCCTCGGTCACAACTCCAACGGCGACTACGCCATCATCAAAAAACACTACGCCGAACTCCGAAAAGACCTCACAGCCACCGAACCAACTGACCTAAACCACAAAAAATTCCTCAACATCAGCTTCCACCAAAACGACACAGACGGCTCCTGGCACGCCAGCCAAAACCATTACGTCGACGAAATGAAAGTCAAGTTCCCGAAACACTCCCAAACCAAGAACCACCCCGGTACCCAACTGCCGCAACTTTGACGTATCGCCTTCAGGCCCCGTCTCCGACGACGAGACCGCACGCCTCGAACAAAAGTACAACATAATCTACGCCAGCCTCGTTGGCTGCCTCGTCTTCCTCCTTCGAACTCGCGAGGACATCCGCTGCGCCGTCGCATTCACCGCCATGCACTCCGCCAACCCGAACAAAACCCACTACAAAGCCCTCCTGCACCTCTGAGCCTACGTCCTCGAAACGCAGGACGTGCGCTTTCAATTTGCCCGCCCCGACGCAATACACAACCACCTCAACGCCTACTCCACAGGCGCTCCCGAAACACCAACTGAACACCTCTACTACCTCTTCCAAGACGTAGTATCGCCCGGATCACCAGTCCCCCTTCCCGACGGCTGCCAACTCAGCGACTCAGGCTACCTCGAAGTCTACGGCAACTCCGACTCTGAACACGGAGGCATGTCCAACGGCAAGGCCATCCTCTGCTGCACCGTCTTCCTAGGCAGCAGCATCCTCATCAACCGTACTATAATACCCAAAACCACCGCCGTCGACACCACCCTCGCCGAAGCACAAGCCGCCTTCTACGGCACCCGCGAACTCCAGAACTGCCGCCAGATCCTCGAAACCCTCGGCCTCTACGCCCACGACAGGCTAAACCCGCCCACCTCTCACATCGACAACAGCGCACTAGTCACGATCCTCCTAAACGCCAGAAAAACCGCCGTACCCTACGCCAAAACGCACATCGCCATCAAAGTAGCCGCCATCAGCAACGCCTTAAAAAACCGCGACATACGCGTGGAGCACAAACGCTCCCACCAAATGGTGAGCGACCTAGGAACAAAAATCCTAGCCGCAGCTCCGAACGCAATCCACTCCTGCGTCATGCAGAACGTACCGCAATCCGATTACCTCTGCTTCTGGCGCCACATCCAGAAATTCAGAAACCGCCTCGAGAATCCGAAAAATCTCAAACAACCGAATTAGGCTACAACATGCAACCTCGCACACACCTCCCTCTGGTTTTCCCAACACTTTCGTCCCTTACGAAATTTCCAGATAAAACTCGTCACTCGCCGTCGCACGGGGGGGGATGTGAGCAGTAGATAGCCTAATAACTTCCCAGTCTTTTTACCCCAAAGCGTAGCTTCTTCCATTCACACAAAACATCAAAAAGCTCCTCAAACTTCCAAAACTGAATGAGCACTAAATTAACATATATAAGTCATATTTTGTCATTTTTGTGCTCTAACTGATCCTAATAAATCAAATATTGTTCTAAAAATGGAAATAAGAATAAAATTAAAAAATTAAATTCTAATTTCTGTTTTAAATGATGATTAATTTTCATATATAGTTATAATTGATGTTTAAAGGGACTTTAAATATCAAATATATGAGTAAATACTGCATCAAATCAAATAATTATCATATATTTCATCCATTTTTCAAAATATATTCAAGTATTCAAATAATGTCTTATTTAGCATTAAGCTGGACTTTGTTTTCAAAATATGTATAAATTGCAGTTTAAAATCAATTTTAGAAGTTCAAAGGCGTCACTGCCGGTCACAGCGCCATCGTCTCCCAGATGAAAGCCGGCGTCCTGCAGATCCTCCACACCGACGGTTCCGACGCCGAGAAGTACTTCGTCCCCGGCGGTTTCGCTTTATCCCACGAGAACTCCGTCACCGACATCACGTGTCCCGAAGCCGTCCCCCTCGACGATCTCGACGTTGGATCTATCACGAGTGCTTTCAGTGAAGCTAAGAAGTCTTACGATTCGGCGGAGGACGGGAGTGAAGCTAAGGCGGAAGCGCAGATTGATATGGAGGTTAATAGGGCGATGGCGGCGGCTTTGGGGACTACTATCGCATAAAAGCGAGGAGGGGAGAGGGGTTTTATAGTGGGGAAAGCTGAAGAAGGGTTATATAGTAGTGAAAAAAGGGACTTTTTTTTGAAGAAGCAAAACAATGAATTTTCAATCAGACTTTCCGTTCCTTGATTTATATTATATACTTTAGACGGCCTCCTTGTTCAAGTAGAAGCGCGGGATCTGCTTGTAGGCTAGCTCCCAGGTCTTGGGCTGCATAATGACCTTGTCCTGGAACAGTGAAGTCAGGACGGCCGGGCCGAAACTCGTGTTGTAAGTTTCGCCGGTTTTCAACTCTTAAGCGTCGAAGCGAGTGACGAGCGTGGGGTCGAGGAAGAAGCGACAGCCTTTGTTCGCGAGGAGCCATTTAGTGCTCTCGACGATGAGCTTCTTGCTGGTAGGGTCGGTGCTCAAGACGATGCCCTCGCCGAAGGGAGTGAGGACGCGATCACCCTCCGAGAAGGTGCCCATAAGTTTTTTCAAGCGTAGGGCGGCATTCTGAATTTGGGCGTCAGATAAGTTTTCATCTGGTGCTAAATTCAGATCTTCAACGGTGACGTCAAGTTCTTCCAGCAGCTTTGTGTTTTCTAGCTTTAGTAAGCGCTCACGCTCTTCTACCTGCAGCGCGATGCCCGCTTCCTTCAGCTTTCCGGCAGTCTCAAGCTTTCCCTCGAAGACTCTCTTATCGTCTTCACTCACGTCCAAATTCTCCCACAGCTCGCTGATATCTGAGAAGAATTGTTCTCTGTTACTTCGCAGTTTCTTCAAAGCCTCGTTCTTGCTCTTGGCGTCTGTGGGTTTCGGTTCGAGGTCATCAACTGTCACACCAAGCAAATCCATCAGGTTGTTGCTCTCCTCGTTTAGTAGTAGGAAATTGAAGATTTCTTCCCCGTTGTAGGAGCCATCTTCATTTTTGCCGATGTCGGAAATTTTCTTGTAATGCTTGCCTAAATCTTCGCCCGTCCCGGCAGTTGACGTCAGCCAGTCATTCATTTTTTTTTTCTCTGCCCTCTGTTTTTCTGTACTCATTCCCTTGAAGAGCTTCTTCTTCTTGATGTACGAGGACAGGCAAGCAATCTGCTTTTCCCTAGCGGCCTTCTCAGCAGCCTTCTCAGCGCCTCCTTTTTCGAACCAGTCCTCCAGGAAATTGAAAATTATTTCCCCGCTGTTGGGCACGTAGGAGCCATCCTCGGTTTTGCCGATCTCGGAGATTATATTATGCGCGCCTAACTCCTCTCCCTCTCCGGGGGCCGACGTCAGCCAGGAGATCGCCTTGTCCCGATACTTCTGCGCGTTCTGACCCCCCCAGGTTTTCCTCAGCTTCTCCGTTGCATCGTTTCGTCCGTCTAAGGCCTTCGTCTCCTTGATGTACTTGAACAGACTTATGATCTGCTCCTCCCTGAGCCCCGTCTCAAGGTCCTTCTTGCTCAGCTCCTGTAGGAAATTGTTGCTCTTTTTCTTGTTGACCCTCGAGTTCAGCGCCTCAAGGTTTTCAGGCACCGTCAAACCACCGCGGCTCCATGGGAAGATGTGATCGACGTCGAACTTAGTGATACTCCCTTTTCCCCCGTTCGCGACCACGTTACCGTACCTGTCCTTCCTGAACTTCACCTTGGTGGTCTCAAAATTTATGACATCGTTCTTCTGGAAGGGGGACGGACGGGGTTTCAGAAGAGGTCTTTGTTCGAGGCTTAAGAAACGCCTTTTGCGCCCCTCGCTCATCTCACCTTGATCTTGGCACATTCTTGGAAAGCCCACTCCGTCAATGCCTGCAGTGTCTTGGTTTTGTAGCTCGAGCTCTCAAATGGTGATGGATTTTTTTCTTTGAATTTCTCCCGCCACTTCTCCAACAAATCGTCCCACTGCTTATTTGTGTAATCTTTGCCATTCCATTTGATTTCTCCGTCTTTTTTTCTCTCCGGCACCTCTCGAAGCGAATCTGCCGTAAAGATGCAGTCCGGATCTTTATTGTGCTCTGCGTGTGCCATGGGGAACGGCTGCTTGAGATCTAACCAACATTCCGGAGCCGGGGCTACCGCCTTCTCAAGAAGCTCGAATAGACTAGGATCCTTCGGCCTTTTCAGCAGGTGATCACCTCCAGGTTCACGGCTCACATTTACCAACCCTAACTTATCAGTAACTCTCTCCACATACACCTCTTCACCTTTCTGTAGGCTATAATCCTTCCTGAGATAGCCCTTTGACCTTAATTTTTCATCTTCAATGTTGACTTTGACGCGGTCGCCGACTCCGAGGCTGGGTTGGCTTTCCTCCGAATCAGATTCCTCCAAATCAGGGTCGGATTGGTCGGCTGTAATGTAAATGCCTAGAGCTGAGAAGAGTTTCTTAGAGACCTCTTTCAGCTTGTTGGCGTGGTCTTCCTGCAGTTTGACGATTTTGGCGTTGGCCTTCTTAAGTTTGTTCTTCATCTCTTCGAGCTCTGCGTTGAGTTCTGCGTTGAGTTCCTCCAAGTCGACAGAAATGTTAGGATCCTGCGTGTTTCTGGCCCCACTCTCCTGAACAGAGGCCTCGGGCATCGGCGATTGGGGCGCCAGCGGATTAAGTATCACAGGTTCGTCCACACCATGGGAAGGAAACTCATTATTATCCATGGTGAGTTCTTTGCAGGTCAGGCTGTGGCAGGTAATCCGGAACTGTCGGGTAGATTATTGTTGGCCAAATCGGGGTAGGTTGGTGTGTAGGTTTTGGCCTCAGTAGGTAGGATGTAGAGCACAAGTAGGTGGAAATGTGTGCACGGTCGGAGTCTCCAGTTACGGGGTCTGGAGGGTGCACAGTGATGAGTTTCCCTTCCTCGTGGATCGGTTAAGAAGGTTTCTAGGAAGGAAAGGGTTAACAAGTATGCAGCTAGGAAAGAAATGAATGAAAGGGGCGGTGGCGTAAAGATATGATCAAGCTGCCAAGCGCAAAAAATACCTTTCTTGAGAAGAAAATCACGCAGTGCCCAAGGAGTCTGTTTCCTGCAAAAATGGAGGCCCTTTATTCGAGGTCTGACTAGTTTACTCACCCACACTGCCAACCTTACGAATTGCTTTAAATAAGAAAACCAACAACTTCAGCCCATTACGCTCCCCCCCCGCCCCTCTTCCTCTATCGTCTAAATCAAAGCATAACATAAACCAAGGCCAAACACCAAACACTCTTCGGAAGAACCCAATCATATTATATTAGTCTCCCACCCCACACAAAGAATGTCCACGCTCCATTTCCT
>BRXX01000184.1:0-34762 GCA_030267905.1 Triparma verrucosa
ACCCTAACCCTAACCCTAACCCTAACCCTAACCCTAACCCTAACCCTAACCCTAACCCTAACCCTAACACTCCGTAAAATATTGTCGACGTTAGTTGGCAAATATGTCACTAGAAAATTTCCTAGCGAAATCTGAAGTAGGATGAAGGGGGCTGGGAGTAAAAAAGGAGACATTTTTACGTTTCATCATTAAAACGCATTCTTTTACTTTATCAAGAACCCAATCATCCTTATCCGCCTCCCCTTCTCTTGGTACCCCTCCTGCTTTGCATGGCCCTTAGTTGCTCCTGCTCCTTGAGAATCTCGAGCTCTAGCTCGTCCTCGCTGGCTCCGCTGTCCCAGCCCTCCTCTCCCTTCTGGGGTCTCCTTCCTCCGGTCGTCTTGCTCCCCTTCCTCTCTCCGCCGCCGCTGCTGCCACCGCCGCCGCTCCCTCCGGCCTTTTCTTCGCCCTCTCCCTCTACCCTTTGTCTTTTCCTACGCTCCCGGCCCGCCTGGGACCCCCTCTCGCCCCTCGGGTTGCTCGTCCTCCTCTTGGTGACCACTGCGGAAGCGTCGTCCGGCACGACTTCCTCCTCCACCTCCTCCTCCTCGGCTCCGTGCAGCTTCACGAGCTCCTCCTCGCTGCACCCGAACACCTCGGTCCCGCCAAGCTCGAGCACTTTTAAGATTGCCCATCGCTTCCTGCCGACCTTGCTCAAGCCTCCGATGTACCCTCCGAGGAACTTGGAAAGCCCGTTGCCGTTGGCCCTCCTCCACCTCTTCAGTAGCGTCTGAACCGGCTGTAAAACGGTCAGCTCCAGCGCTCCCTTCCCCTGCACGTACGCCAAAGACAGGAACATGTCGATCAGTCCCCCGACCTTGACGCAGTCCAGCATGAGAATTTCCTTCGGCAGGGCCAAGAGGACGGACACGACACCGGCCCAGACCTCGGCGGTGTACTTCTTGCCCCAAAACGTCGCCTTGACCTTCACCGTGAGCTTGACCTTTTGCGCGTTCCGAAGCGCCTGTCTCTTCAGGGCATCCTCCCTAGCCTTGGCAGCGGCGAACTCCGCAATGGCCTCCTTCTTCAAGCTCTCCTCCTTCTTGTTTTTCCCCTCGCCCCCACCTCCTCCTCCTCCTCCCCCCTCCGTCCCGCCACCCTCCTGGCCTCCCTTCTTCTCCTCCCTGCCGAGGCCGCTGTCTCCAACCACGTAAGCGGCAATGTCAGGGCCGGCGATGCCCTGCTTCCTCAGGTCCTTGTACCGCTTGTTTGCGGCGTGCGCGCTAACCTGGAACTTGTTCATAATGGCGGTGACAGCGGTCACCTCGACGGTGGATCGTAGTTTGAGCCCGCTCCTGGCCTCGTAGTAGTACCGGTCCACGTGAGTGCTTCCAGCCCTCGTCACTTCTTCGACGTTCCAGCCCGTGGGCAGCACGAACGGCACCCTTTTGTCCACGGCCACCCTGGCCGCCCTGTCCCTGGCCCTCCTCCTAATCCTCTCCCTCATGCTCAATTTCATCTTGTACTCCTCGGCCTCCGATATGAATGTCTTTATGCGATCAGAGTGAAGCGTCAAATCCGCGTCGAACCTCGCGTAGCCCACTAGCTTGGTCTGGTGTTTCTTCTCCAGCCACGTTGGCTGGCGGGGCGTCGGCGGTCTCGCCCCCCCCCCCTCCCCTACTGCCACCACCTTCTGACTAGTACCAGTCGCTGTCACCGTATCTATCGTTGTTGTTGTTGCCGTCGTCGTCGTTGTCGTTGTCGTTATCGCCGCTGCCGCCGCCGCTGCAGCACCACTAACTCCTCCTCCATTATTGTTATTGCTATTGTTGCTGTTATTGTTTCCGTCGCCACTATCCACCCTGGGTGGTTCGCCGCCGACCTTGGCGCAGACACCATTCCCGCCGCCCTCCAATCTTCCGGCGATGGCGTCCTCTAGAAGCACCTGACGGAGCATTTCTACCTTTCGACAGACTAGTAGCGGGTGCGTCTTGGCGAGCTCGACCACCCCGCCCCTTCCGATGTTGCTGAACTCGATGGACTTGAGGTCGTTGAGACCGTCGGCGAATCTTCCGTCGATGTTGCTCTTGCACCTCACGAACTCGTCCCAGTGCTTGCCGGCCGCGTTGAACAGGACCATCTTCAACTCGTTTGTGAGCACCACCTTGTCGTACATCTCGCAGTACTGAAAGAGCAAGGCCTTCTCCGCCCTCTCCTTCTCCTCCCCTGAGCTCGCCTGCTTAAGCATGGCCCCCAGCCCGCTCGTTACCCGCTTGCAGCCCTCGTCGCTGCATCCGGCCACGTCCAGCAGCAGCCTCCTCGAGTCGTCGGCCCCTTCGCCTCCTCTCTTCACTCCTTCCAACCCGAGCTTCACCAAAACTTCAACCCCTTTCCCTCCAGATCCAGAAACCTCGACGAATCCCTTGACGCGATCCTGTAGAAACGGAATACAATACAAATACGCGAAACACGAGTCAGAAAACACAGAAAAATATTCAATGTAAATTAACACTCTCTAAACATTTCACACGCTCACCTTTTCACCACAAATCCAACTGGCGACAATGAATAAGTCGATATTGGCCAAGTTCGCCTCCAAAAGCTTTAAAACGCTGCTGAGCTCCAAGCCGTCCTTGATTCCGTTGAAATTTCGACTGGAGAAGAGCAGCTTGAGCGCGTTCGTCTTGGAACCGCTGCCATCCGGGGCGAGGGCGAGCAGCGAAGGAATCATCCTCGCCGCCAACTTTTCCTCCCTCTCAGTGGAGACGGAGGTACAGCACTTGAGAATCCACTCGGCAACCTCGCCCCCTCGTGCCCCGTCACCTACACCGTCGAGCACAGCCGAGGCAATCTCCCCGTAGAAAACGCTAACGCTCCTCGCCAGCAAAGACAATTTCCGCCCGGCGAAACATGACTTCACGAAATCCTCGTCCACGGGTTGAATCGGTGCCGAAACCGACGCGTCCACGAATTCTTCCACGTTCTCTTTCGCTTCGTCCACCACATCCATGTCTGCCTCCCCCGTCGAAATCTCCTCCTTCACTGTTCTTATCTCCTCCTCCGCCATCGGCCGCTCCTCCTTCACAAGCTGAAAGCGGGGGCGCTCCGCAGCCTCCTTCTCAAAGTTGACAAAATCGCTCAAAAACTTGAACTTCGACAGCTTGACCTTTGGATATATTCGCTCGTACTGCCGCAGCCTCATCATGAGCTGACCGATTGCCTTGTCGCCCGTGAAGCCCCAGTAGCTGTAGTTCTCGGCCTTGACCTGCTCCGAGTCTACTCTCGAGAGCAGCCGAGTCACGTCGTCTTCCGCGATTCCGGAGCTCAGCAGGCAGACGGCAGGGTTCACGCACATGCCAGAGGCGGCCTTGCTCACCCCGTGGGACTTGCTCGTCAAGAGGGTTATCCAGCCGCTCAGCCCGACGCTGTCGGGGCTCGGCTTGATGACGTCGAAGAGAAGCGAGTTCAGCTTGTGCTCCGCCGCCTCTTCAGGCGCGTTGCTGACGACGTTGATGGCGGCCAGAATCAGGTCCTCCTTCACACCGTCCTTTTTCTTCCGCAGCCGCACGATCTCCGTCTCGAGGGCCTTGGCGCACCAGCTGAAGAAGTCCTCCGACTCCCGGACCAACTCGACGACGTCCATGACCCTCTCGATGACGACTCCGACCCCAACCTTGGCGTCCTTCACGGGATCCATGCTCAGCGCAAAGTGCTTCAGGAGCGTTGAGCGCGAGGTCTGCAGACCGAGAATCTGGCAATTCCGGAGAAGCTCCTTCCTCGCCTTGTCGCCCTTCCAAAGTTCCTCCAGGACGGGAAGCCAGCCCAGGCAGACCTCGGCGCTCTCCCTCTCGAACCCTCCGAGGCACTCTTGGAGGGCCTTGCAGGCCACTCTACCGCTCTCGCCCCCCTCGCCTACCCGCTTGAGGAGGAACTCTCCGCAGTGGGAGCTGCCGTCGTCTCCGAAATCGCCCTTCAGGACCCTCCCCACGTGGCTCACGAGCGGAGGGGTGAGGACGGCGAGCTTCTCGTCCCTGAAGCTGGCCAGCAGTATCTTCACCGCGGCCTCGCCGGGGAGCCTCGTCACGATCCGCGGGTTCGACTGGATGATGGGGAGCAGCCAAGTGTTCTCACCCTTGAGGTTGGACATGAGAAAGTCAGGCGATGTCGACGATCTCAGGGCGTTGGCGATGGAGAATCGCTTAATGACGCCTTGCAGCAGCTGGAGCGCCCGGCGACGGGGCCTGCGGAAGTGCATGTCGCTCTCTGCTGGCGTGAGCATGATGCCCTTCACCTTTTCCTTCACGAAGGCCGATATTTCCGAGCTCAACTCCTTCTCCCTCTTGACGAGGTCGATCTGCCGCTGCTTTCTGACGCGCTTGAAGTCCTGAATTTGCTTCTCGGTCGGCGTCTCCCCTAGCACGACGGAGGCTTGGTCGTACTCTGTATACGCGGTCCGGTCCAGCCGCATCTGCGCAATTTTCGCGCGGATCATTTCGGGCATGAAGAGCCTTGAGGTCATTTTGAACTCCTCGTCCCGCCTCCTCTTCTCCTCCTTCTCGGTTTCGTCGCCCGCTCCGATGCCGGGGTAATCAACTACGCCGCTGATGGCCATCCTCATGGCGCCCCGCAGCGTGCCGCTGGTCTCGTAGACGATGGCCCCAATCGAGGGCGGTGAAATCGACGCCAGCGTCAACGTGAGGGCTACGCTTCGCCAGAAAACCGAAGGGTTGGAGAGGGGAGGTATTTTCTTAGCCTCGGCGGCGCTTTTCACCTCCGCCTGCATCATCTCCTCGGGGTTGTCGAAGAACGTCATATCCTCCGCCTGGTTCGCAGCCGAGTCGCTGTTCTCTTGCTCGTCCAAAAACTGGTTCTCCTGCACCCAATTCGGGAGATCAACTGTGTGACAAAAGAGAAGTAAAAAGAGGTTACGTTGTTAGTTTGAGTTGGTGGGGCGGTGTAGGCAAGGTTCAAAAATTGAGAAGCAAAATACATTCTCACCGACTCCGAGGTTCGCCACGCCGTCAATAACGGCCTTGACAGTCTCCTCTAGCTGCATATTGTCCGCCGCGGATATGGTGAGGTTGCCCGCGCCTACCATGAGCTCCAAAGTCCGTAGCACGATGCCGTTGGGGATGCTGATGGTGCTATTATTCTGGGCGCTTTGGCCCAGGTTGACGACGGAGTGGATTAGGGGAAGGGAGGAAGAAGGGGGGAGGTACATTAGCGACTGCATGGCGGGGATGGCGGCCGAAGGAATGGAGCGATGGAAGAAGCTGTTGATGGTATCGACGCTCAGTTCGAGCATCATCAAGCACCGTATGGTCGCCTCTAGCTTGCAGATCGTCTTCTTCACCGGTGCGTTATTGTTTTTATTGTTCGTGGTGATGGTGGTGGAAGTGGTGGAAGTGTTGGCGGCGTTCGTGGCCGTGGCGGCGATGGTGGTGGCAATGGCGCTGGCTGTTGTGTCTGAGTTACTCGTGTTATTTGCGCTTGCGCTCGTGGAAGTGCTGTTGGAGTTCGAGTTGTCGGCAGCGCTGTAACTCGTGCTTGGACTTGACTCCGCCGCAATAGTAGGACTGCTCGCCCTGCTGGAAATATTCTCCCCCCTCCCCTTCAGAAGCAGCGAGGAGTAATCGACGTCTATTTCGAAGACCTTCTCGGGCTTGGGGTTCGGCTCCCTCTCCTCGTCTGAGTTCGAGTCGCCTTCGACATCGCTCTCGTCGCTGCTGTCGTCAATTTCTTCGACGATGTGTCCCATCTCCTCCTCCCTTCCCTCCTCCACCATCCTCCTCAAATAAACATTACTCAACCACTCTACGACAATTTTTCTGACCTCGCACACATCCACGCCCTTCAAATCATTCGAACCCCTCCTAAGCGGCGACCCCTGCGGTCCGAACGGCGGCGTCCTCCCCCCCATTTTCTTCTTCCTCCCCCTCCCGTCCACGCCCACCAGAATGTTGAACCCGACCCGAGCTACGACGTCCAGCGTCGATATATCGTTCAAAGACGGTAAATGCTTGAAACTAGAGTACGGCCTCAAAAGCAACGTAAGCAGCGGAACTGGCGGCAGCGGCGGCAATATCGTGAGGCACCTCCTGACGAGCTTGTGGAGGATGGGTTCGTTCGCGCTCGTTATTATGGTGGGGGAGTCGAAGATGGGGTGGGAGAAGTTGCTGGATTCGGAGGTGAATTCTTCGCAGCTCTGCTCGAAGGCGCAGTTATGTACGTCGAGCTTGTTACTCGAAACGATGAGAAGCAGGGCGCTTATGAAGGCCTCCGCGGCCGTCTTACCAGGCAGAGCGTTGTACACGGTCTGGAAGAGGGTCATGGCGAAGCTCGAAGTGTCTTCCTTCACGAGGGTTGTCTGGGTCTCATCATTTTGGTTCATCCCCTTCAAATTACGAGGGTCCAAAAGTTCCTCCAACTGCCGGCGAGTGAAAGGCATCGAGAAAACGCTCGTTAGAAAGAAAATGAACGAAAAACCGAAATAAAACAACCATCTCAAAAAACCGTTTTTTTCACACCCCCTCTCACCTCCTCCTTCATACACATATACATGATCGCCCTTCCCACAACCACGCTCCCCGTCCTCTTAACAAGCGCCACCATCGTATCAGTATAAAAGCTCAGATGAGCCGACTTCAAACGAAGTTGTGAAAGACTCACAACGATCATTAAATCGGATTTTAAAGGGTAACCATGTCTTTAGAGAAACATTCAGAACGCGTGATAAATCGACAAGAGTTAGAACCTTTAAACCATAACATTTTCTTAATACGTAGTAAAAAAAACAATCTCACCTAACCTCAATCCCTTTCCCCACCCCCCCCAACAATCCCCTCCCTAAACCCGCCAACGCAGGACTATTACACCACCCTCCCAAATTAACTCCGACCAAAAACCTAATACTCGGTACCCCCATCAATCTCATTAAACACATCAACAACGACGTATTATTTTTAGCTATCGAAGGTGGGAACGTCGAAGGGGACAGGATACGACGGTGTAGAGTCGTCGTTAAATATGATAAAGCACGGAGGAGGGACTTGCCATGATATCGGGGTGTTAGATGGACGCTTGAGCCGGCTCCGGAGGGGGGACGGCCGGAGAACGGGGTGGGGGTGCTGCTGGTTGAGTTTGGAGTGGAGATGGGGGTGCTTTTACGGGACGTTGAGGGGGTCTTATTATTGGCGGAGGAGGAAGCGGAAGAGGGAGGCAAAGGCAAAGGCGGAGGCTGGCCATCGAAACGACGTTAGAATGAACGGGGAGGTGATTGTTGGAACTCCTCTCCTCTCCCCTGTCGTCTCACCTGCATAGCCAAGGATATAAACTGGTTATCTTCATCCCCGTTCTTCGTCCTCTGCTTCAACGAGAACGAGCTGGGCGGGCTAGGTAACGCCGTGCCGCTGACTATTTCCTCGAAACCTCCTGAGGAGTCGGAGTCGGAGTCTGAGAGGTTTGGCTGGGAGGGGGGGTTGGAAGGTATTGGGGTGGGGGTGCCTAGGGAGAAATTTGTGGGGGTCTGGCCGGAGCGGGGACCGTTGTTGGAGCTGGAGGAGCCGGGGGTAGTGGGCATGGAGTGAGAGCCGCGGGAGAGGCGCTGGAACTGGGAGGAGGAGAGGTTCTTGAAGGAGGCCTCGAGGGTCTTTTTTGCGTTGTGATTGGGTTAGTCTTGTAGAATAGTCTTATTCGAATATATTGCATGGAATAATCACATGGAATAATCACCACCTTCACGTCTCTACTTCTAAACAGTGCCCTTTCTGCTTGCTGCGCCCTTTCCTCCCCTGCACGCTCCTCACCTGAACAAACGCCTTACAATCCGAATCAGTACTATCCACCCACTCCCTGCTTCCAATACTATCCTGAACGTAGAGGAAGACGAGGATGGGATCCCAATTCTGCACGTGACGTAGAGAATGAAATAACACAGTAGCGGCCACGACCTTGGTGGAGACGGTCTCTGCGTTTGAGGAGGAAGGATGGGGGGGAGAGTTTAGGGCGTGGAGGAGGTTTAGGAAGTTGTGGTAGGATGGGTTTGGGTCTGAGAGGGATATTGCTGAGGTAGCCTCGTCGATGGTTATTTTACATGTTGATGGAGGAACTATTATCGCACCCTGGGTTAGGCCCTGTGTTAGGCCCTGTGTTAGGCCCTGGCCTATCTTATCGGCTGCGTTTGCTTTGGATGATGTGTTGGATGATGCTAGACCGTGAAGGAGGGCTATTGAAGATGATTGTGATTTCGTTGGAGACGTTAGCGACGCTATTGCTTCTGATATGGGAAGCATTGTGCGTCTTGGTGGCACACACTGTGATCCCAAAGAGGCTCCAAAGAGGAAATCAACGAAGAGAGGAGGGTGACTTTTATAAGGAGATTTTATTATTATGAAGTAGGCAGTAAATCAATCAATAAAGGCCCAGGCTGGTCAGATACGGTGCCAGAACTGCAAAACTGCAAAAGCTAAGGTCGAAATTGCTCGTATCAAGCGATATCAGTTTTGGCTCAAATTTATTTTTCAGCCTGTTGCCCAGTTTTGGTGTGAGTCACATTGCAGCGATACCCGACCACCGTACGGCTTTATAAAATTGTATTTCGCCTTTTTGATACTTCGTGTCGACATAGTCAATATATTAGTTCGTATAGGCGTCCGAAAGTTCCAAGAGTGTCTGATAGGCTTCGGAGCTTCGTGGGCCACGAATCTCATACCCGATGAATACTCTCCACATTTGCTCAAATACGCACGTGAAGCCCACATTCACATTAACATGCCTATCTTCGATAAGCGAACGCTCCCTCTCGAACATCTTAAATACAACTGAGGCTCGTAAGGCGTACTATATTCATCCTTCTTCTTCCACACGTAGTACCCGTTCCATCCTCGAACCTCCCTCCCCATAATCCCCCATAATCTAACCCCTCCCCCCTCCCCCACACCACAACACATCTAACCACCACAGTTAGCCCACCGTATAAATACACACACACACAAACACACAAACAATGTCTGGAGAAGGAGAACGCGGAGGATTCGGAAGGGGAGGAGACCGCGGACGCGGAGGACGCGGCCGCGGCCGCGGGCGCGGGCGCGGAGGAGACCGCGGGGACAGGGACGCAGAGGTCTGGACCCCCGTCACCAAGCTCGGACGCTTGGTGAAGGACGGCAGGATCACCTCCATCGAGGAGATCTTCCTCTACTCCATTCCCATCAAGGAGGCAGAGATTGTCGACCACTTCATCGGAGCCAAGCTCAACGACGAGGTCATGAGGATCATGCCCGTCCAGAAGCAGAGTTCTGCCGGTCAGCGCACCCGCTTCAAGGCCTTCGTCGCCGTCGGCGACGGCTCCGGCCACATCGGCCTCGGAGTAAAGTGCTCCGGCGAAGTCGCCAACGCCATCCGCGGCGCCATCACCATCGCCAAGCTCAACATCGTCCCCATCCGCCGCGGCTTCTGGGGCCGTAAATCCGGCCTCCCCCACACCGTCCCCACCAAGGTAAAAGGAAAGTGCGGTTCCGTCCGCGTCCGTCTCATCCCCGCCCCCCGCGGTACCGGCCTCGTCTCCTCCCCCGTCGGCAAGAAAATCCTCAACTTCGCCGGTGTCACAGACTGCTACACCTCCGCATCCGGTCACACCCGCACAACCGGTAACTTCATCAAGGCTATGTTCTTCGCCCTCAGGAAGACGTACTCTTACTTGACACCTGACCTGTGGAAGGAGACCCCGTTGCTCGCGGCACCGTACCAGGAGCACACGGACTTCCTTGCTAAGACTGCGGTCAGTGCGGGAGCGAAGGGAAAGACCTATTAAGTTCATCTTACTTAATAGAAAACCGATATTTTCGGAACCCTAACTCATTGTTAAAGGAACTGTTGACGGGTAAGCTTTGGGCGAGCGGAGTTGAAAGACCAATTCGTTGATAGTTTTCTTTTTTCAAATGTTTTTTTTTTTTTTTAAGGGAGAATATTATCTATGTGTGTTACCTTACATGTTTTACATTGTTTGCTGTGTGGGTAGGGGAGGGTATCGTTTGTGTTCGGGATGGTTTTTTTAGATTTCATTTATACATACGAACAAACGCTGACGATTTAAAGAGTCTATTAATAGAATATCCAAACGCAGTTGGGGTAGGGATCGTTTGACGGAAAGGATCGATTTCGAAATGTCGACCACCAAATCGTCAAAGTAAGCAATAACACCAATCCGCTTCAAATTTCAAACCAAAAAATTAAAACGAGATTCTCTTTTATCACCACCCTCCGCCTTCGACTCTAAAATCCTCGTCGCTGTCGCTCTCCTCCTCCTTCGGTTTCTCCTTGACCTCCCCCGTCAATCTGTAGCTAGTCTTCGGACGTCCTTTACCTTCGAACTCCCATTTACCGCCGTAACCTTCCCACAGTTTTCGGAGATTTTCTAACCATTCCTGAAGATGATGAGCCCAAAGGTGAGCGTGTGAGGGTTAGATGACGCCTCGTCGTCGAATTCCCTCCCTTCCTTAATACGTTTTCCTCACCTCCTTGAGTTTCCTAACATGTCCCCTCCCCCTCTCCCCCGCCCCCAGCAACTCCACCCACCTCCCTACCTCCCAGCACTCCTCAAAAACCTCTTTAATCCTTTCCATACTCCCATAATCAACCTCCCCAACCTTCCTAACCTCCAACCCAACCCTCCAATCGAACACCCTCCTAACCCCAACCTCCATAGCCTCCAAAACCCCTCCAACCTCCTCCCAAACCTTCCCCCCCATCTCCCCTATTTCCTTAAAAACATCCACAGCCCTTTTAAACCACCTAAACCCATCCTCCTCCTCAAAGTACTCAACAGTCTTGAAACTCTCCCTCAAACAATAATACATCCATTCAACAACTACATCATTATACCCATTCGTGATATTATTCAAAGTATTCAATGAAGTTAAAAGATGCTCTAAAGTCTCAGATGGACTCGTCAATATAATATACAATATTATGTAACGTGACGCTTGGTCAACCGTTGTTTTAGGTTCAGTGGGGAGGAGCTTTAGGAGGGATTGGCAGGGGTGATTTGATATTGAGGAGGGTTTGGAGAGGTTGTCGGAGGGGTAGATTTTATCTTTTAAGGATTTGAGTAAGGAAAGGGCAGTGGAGGGAGGGGGGGGGAGGCGGAGGAGGATCTCGAAGTATGAGAGGGAGAGGGTGAAGCGTGGGGAGGAGGTTATCGACGAGATTATTGAGGAGGTTAATTCATTCTGAAGGGGTGGGGGGAAGGTTGTTAGAGAATCATATGCAATCGGACCGTCCAAATAATAAATAAAGCGTATTAAACCTCTCCCCCCCCCCATCTCACCTTCCCCTTCAACCCTACCATAACCTCCACCCCCTCCTCCTCCCCCACTCCCATAACAACTCTAAAAACCTCTCCCCCAACCTCCACCCCACCCAACCTCCTCCAAACCCCTTCCCCAACCTTCCCCTTCCTCCTAAAAAATTCCGCCGCCATCATACTATCTCCAACCCCCTTCTCAAGCTCCTCAATAATCTTCAACTCATTAACGTACTCAAATTTCTTCTCCCAAATCCCGATATTACTTTCATAATACTCCGTCAGAACGTCCAAATCTCTTAAGGTGCAGAGAGGTGCTATCCAGTCGTATACGAGAGGGAAGGAGCAGGTTTTTAGACTTGATATTTTTAGAAAGCATTTCGTTGTGGGGGGGAGAGGATTTAGGAGGTTACGTAAGATGTATTTTAGATCGACCTGAAGGGGGAAAAAAAGGAAAAGGAAAACGCCAAAATACGGTAACGAAATGTTAGTCTTTTGGGGGTTTTTTTTACCTGATGTAAGAAAACAATAACAAAAAAATATGCTCACCTGAATAACCTCCCCCTCCCCCTCCTCCACCTCCTCCACCTCCTCCCCAATCCATTCCCTCCACCCTTCCTCAACCTTCCACTCCTTAAAATACCTGCTCACATTCTCATACTCCTCTTTCACCCCTAACATAAAAACCTTAAACTCCTCAACTTCATTGTTAGGATTTAAATTTAGATGGTAACGTTGGTACGAATCTAGGAGGGAGGGTGAGAGGGGTAAAGGGGTGTGGAGGAGGAGATACGATTTAAGGTGAGAGAGTAAGGAGGTGTCTAAGGTTTTTAAACTTGAGAGGAAGACGGATAAGGCGGGAATGTTTGAAGGGGAGAAGGTTGATATTATTGAAAGTTTTAGACCGTGGGAGGAGGGGTGGTGGAGCATTTTTAGGAGGAGGGGTTGAGGGATTGGAAGGGAGTGGAGGAGGGAATTTTTTATGTAGATTGGGTGAGGGTTTTTTTCTAGTAAATTGACAGGGTAGGGTTGAGGTGGTGAGAGGGGGAGGAGGATTGGGAAGATTTGAAGGAGGTGGATTGAGGTTGAGAGAGGGTAGTGTTGGAGGGAGATTATGAGGGATTTTAGGAGGGTGTTTGTTAGGTAGGGTTTAGAGGTTGAGAGGTTTAGGTATGATTTTAAGGGAGGAAAGAGATAATTTGTCATGTATGAGTTGACATCTTTTAGAGGGATGAGAGGTCGTTCATTATTATTATCATCATTTGTTGCATCATTTGTTGTATCATTTGTTGATTGAGGATCAGATTGAACAGGAGGTGATTGACGGTTTAATACTCTTATTATTGATTTAATAACGACGGAAGGAGGAGGAGATGGAGATGATGATGATGATGATGATGATATGCTCATGATTAGGAAATTTATGTAAAAACCCTGAGAGACGAACCCTTCAAGGCTTGCTTAAGGAACGGAGGGAGAGACTGCGAGGGTTAGCGGAGCAAAGCACTGATAAATCGATTGTTCAAACGTTGTTGCGAGTACCGTGCCAGTTTCAAGGTTTCTTACGATAGTGTGGGGACAAGTGTCACTTCTATTTACGACTGACCTTATTAATTTAGCGATAAATTTGATTGTCCTTGAGAGCTCCCTCCTTCCAGGGATTCTGGAAGAAATAAAGTGTTCTGTTACATCCGAACCCGCTTACCGATCTCCATTTCTTACTACGGCGGACGCCTGTTGCACTACAACAGACCTCCGCGTATCAACGGCCGCATTTTAAAATCCGCGTTCATTCCACAAGGCCCCTTCCCGGACTTGTACCCCACAGCCCTTCCGTGATTAGAAGTTGTCAAGAACCCTCAAAACGTACAGTAGAACTGAATCTTCTCAAAGTACCTTACGATGTCAGCGTTGTCCAACGCATCTGACTCTGGCCAAAGTCTTAGACAAGAGACAATGAACTCCTCCTCAGACCAAGCCTCCTCGGACCAAGACACGACAGACACTACGGTCTGGTCCTTCGGATTCGGTTCAAACATGAACGTCGACATCGTAAAAAACAAGAAAGGCGTTGCCGTAATCGAGCACATCGCGGGCTGCGTAAAAAATTGGACGTTGTCCTTCACAGCCGGCGGGCTGGACCTCGTAGAACCTTCAATGGGAAACGCCACTCCAATGGACGGAGGTGAACTCCACGGCGTCGCTTTACGGCTCACGCCTGAAGACATGACGAAGATGGACAAGCAAGAAGGCTACAACCCCACCGGCGACCGTGGTTACGCCAAGGTAGAAGTAACTGTTTCCGCTTACAACGGTAGAACGTTCAAAGCATGGGTCTACTCAAGCCGTAAACCTAAACCCTCCCAACCCTGCAGCTCCCGCTACCTCAACATCCTAGTAAGCGGAGCCCGCGACGCCGGCCTCGACCCAACTTACATCGACCGTCTAGCCGAGAGGCCAACGTACAAGCCTTCCCCTTCCGTGCTGTCCCTGCGAAGTGAAATACCTGAGCTGGGAAGTCTACCGCCCATGACGGTCGAGGAGCTCGCTAAAACTAAAGAAGATGTTGACGAGGACGATCCTGATTCGAACGTGCACGTTTCGATTCATGGGTTGATCTTCAGGTTGCCTAAGTCCAAGGTTTTCTTTAAATCTCACAGAGGGAGGGATATAACCGCTCGGTTTTCTAGGCATTTCAGAGGTATATCGATGGACGCTAATGATGACTTTGGAAAGCCTCCGTTCCGCCTTCCTAGGGATTTCGACTCTGAGGAGGAAAGGGAATACCTGAGGATGTGGCAGGATCACTACCTTTCGAAGGGGGGCGTTGGAAGTATCGTGGCGCACTTGGTGGAGTACCGTGCCCAACTCGAGACGGCAGTAGTCGATGTTGACGATGACAACAGTATTGAAACTACAGAAGCAACCACAACCACAACCGCCACAACCGCCCTCTCCTCCCTAACCCTCTCCCCCCCCCCTCTAACCCTAATAGTCGACGTCTTCTACCCCTTCCCCACCCAACCCCGCCCCCGCAAAGAACGCATAAACGCCCTCTCCCTCCAAATCTCCACCTACCTCTCAACCCCCCGTCCCCCCCACATAACCCTTGAAATCTGGGGCCCTACCGAAAACCTAACCCTCCTAAAATCCCGCCTCTCCTCTCTCCTCCCCACCCCCCCCCCCAACCTAACCTACCACGCCGGCGACGTCCTCCTCTCCCCTCCCCCTGATTTAGTCTACCTCTCCCCCGACTCTCCTTCTCCTTTATTGACTCTCCCTTCTACGTTAGTAATAGGTGGTTTAATCGATCGTACAATCCGTTTAAACCGTAGTTTACTATCATGTAACACTAGAAATCCTAATATACCATGTAAACATATACCGTTAGGGAGGTTAGGGTTAGAAGGTTTAGATGATGATGAACCTTTGAATGTTGATTGTTGTTTGGAGTTGGTGGCGGGGTGGAGGGAGAAAGGGTTTGAAGAGGGAGGGAGGGAAGCGATGGAAAATCATGAAAGGAGACATCCGAGGAGGAGGATACATAAGGATAAGTAGGGGGGTTTTTTAGTTAAGCACGCATGTGTTTTTTTTTTTTGGTAGTACCAGTGTGGTACCTTTTTTAGAAGAAGACGCAACACCCTCTTTTAGTTTTATTCTCAATCGATAATTACCTCCCTACACCATTCTCTATGTATGACTTCCTCCTCTCCGACCTCTTTGCAGCATATTTTAACTTCTACGGCTCGGAATTTTTCCCCGAAAATTTCGGAAATTTTTGAGTCGACGGGGGAAGAGATTGAAGGGGGGGGAGGAGTGGTTTTGGTGAAGAGGGTTTTGGACCATTTGGGCTTTAGGGGGGGGAGGGGAGGGGGAGAGAAAGGGGTTATGGTGTAGCCGGAAGTTGAGAGGGTGGAGGGGGAGGTGGGGGTGGAGGGGGTGAAGGTGGGGGGAGGGGTGCAGCAGGAACAGAGGTTTAGGAGGGTGTCGGGACGGTGGAGGCGGGAGCAGTAGGGTCGTTTTACTTTTGATTTTCTGAGACGAGAGAGGGGGTGGGGGAGGATACCGTTAGTTGAACGTTTAGAACGGATAGTGTATGACGTCCCCTTCCATCTTCCGTACCTTGATTTAGTTTCGACGGTCCCTTCGAGCGTAAGATCGCCTTTATCCTTCCAGCATTTAAGGCACATGCTCTCGGCCGTACAGTCAGAACACCCTTCGAAACCTTTGACTCCGGCGGGAGGCGTGTCGGAACGAGTGGGGTGAGATATCACCAAACCGGCGGAGTAGAACAATATATGGTTGGGTTGGAGGAGAATTTTCAGCGGCTTGTTGTGGATCGTTTGGAGGCCGGAGCTGGGGAGGTTCTTGTGGCTTCCAGGGTAAAGCGTTATGGGGGTCGGGGAGTGCAGGGGGAGGTGGAGACCCCAGGATTGGAGCGTCGTGGAGGTTATGTGGGGGGAGGGGGAAGGAGGAGGCGGGCGTTTGCGCTTTTTGCCGCCCTGCAGGACGTGACGACGTGATAACGTGTTACATTGACGATGACGCGTTAGAGCGAAGAAAGATATAACGCCTCGGCCCCTCCGCAAAACCCTCACCTTGCCCTCCATGATCTTGCAGGTCGCGCACAACTCGTCGTTGGTCCCCTTACATCCGATGTACTCCCACTTGACGTGCCCCGGACTCCCCGAAATGCTCGGGTAGCCCTTGCAATACGTGTACCCGTTCCAAGATTCTTGCTGCCCCTTGCGGCTCAGCTCGATCTGGCAGGCCATGGCCTTCTTGTAGCCGTTGAACTCGCCTTTGTGGCTTGGGTGGGAGATGAAGAGCTTCTTATTTCCCTGCTCCACCCTGAGATGAGAAGGGACGAAGGAGGGCGTGAGGGGAGGGGGCGACGGAAGTGACGAGCGGAGTTAGAAGCAAGTTCCGGTAAAGCCGTGAGCAGCCTCTGTTCTCTTCCCCCCATCCACTCCCACTCCAACACCTCACGCGACGTACCTCCACGGCTCCGGAAAACTAGGGTGAGAGAAGCTAACCCTCGATCCGGGATGCGCGTCGGGGGTTAGGTTATCTTTGGCGCAAGCCTCGGCGTAGGCCAGGCGAAAGCTGGGGGGCGGACGGGGGGGTAGGGTGACTGGTGTCGCGTCGATGTCCAAGAGGGGTGGAGGCACCGTGCTCGAGAGCAACGATGCCAGGGGGCTGAGGTAGCGGCAAGGAAGGAACAGGGTTAGTTCAAACGATTCTGTCCCTCCTCGCTCCATCATCCCTCCCTCTAACACGCCCGCCGCCCACAACAAACATCCCCACACAAACCACTCGCTCACCTCGGTACCAGACTAGGCTCTGCCACCGTCGTTACAGGCGAATTCGACAAGGTGAATAACGCCGAAATGGCGTCAGACTCGCTGCTGTCGAGCGAAACAGTGCTCAAGCTCATGACTGACGCCCTAAGAGAGTTAGAGCAGATCCCAACCACTCCCCTCGCCCCCCTCCTGCCCCTTCCCAAAAACTCACCTTTCCCGGTGGGAGGGGTGACGGTGGTAACTTCCCCAGGCACCAATTTTTTGCTACTTAGGGTAGCCATGCTTCCGATCCGGGTCTTTTACGCCCGCTCGGATTCCCCCTTGACGTGGCCGTTTTCCGAGCTCTCCCTGCCCCGAATCGCGATTGTGGTTGGGGGCTGACCCGAATGTGTCGATGTTCTGCAGCTCAAAATTCTAAATTATTAGGTTGTAAAGACGCCTTATCGATACTCTAACGGACCTAATTTTCGAACGGGAGCCGGGTTAACAAAGCGTTACGGCGGGTCGTGTAAAAATTGGCCGCCAAATGGCCGCTTCAAGGCCTCGTTTTCAACGCTTAGTTCCCCAACCCATATATTGGACACCGAAGCGTGGGACCTGGTCCAATCCTGGGGCTTAGCAGCGGCAACCCGGCCGTTTCGATCCGAGATATTTGCCAAGCGCCCTGAATTATTCTCACCGTCCTCCTGCGAAAACTTTTTGGCTCGGCACTTCGCCCGTGGTGGACAAATTTGCGATGATGTTTTTAGCCAAATTAGGAATTCTTAATACTCATGAAAACTCCTGCCGGAACCAATCCTCGCCTGCTTTGCTGGTCCGATGGGGCTTTTGTTTAAGTACGATTAACGAAATTTCCCTAATCGTCGCGAGTGAGAGATCTTAATGCGGCCGGCCTCGATCCGGATGGGGATTGGAGGGGTCCCCCCCAGCTCAAAATGCTGCCGACCCATCAAACTCAATCCAAGGCAAAAATGGAGCTAAAATGAGATAGGCGCTGGGGTCGGTTGCTCCCTACAGGTTTGCCTGCCTAAGGTATCAAACGTCGATCCCAGTGAAATCCTGACCAATGACGATTTGTAGGCAAAAAAGCTCATCAAAAGCTCGTCCACTCTAACCCTGCCTTCGACACGCTTGGAATGACAATAAAGCGCAGTGCGTTTAATTTGCAAAATGCCATCGCCCAACTAATTATCTGAAGAAGGAGAAAAGAGGAGCTGGAGAAAGAGAAGGGGGAGGGGGAGAAGGAGAAGGGGGAGTTGGAGAAGAAGGCAGAGGAGGGTGGGAAGGGGGCGGAGGGGGGAGGGGAAGAGAAGGAGAAGACCAAAGAGGCAATGGCGGGACTTTTCAAGGAGATAGGAGAGGCCTTCAGTGGAGACGGGGAGGAGAAATACACGGGCAAGGCAGTCATGAAGAAAATGAAGGGACTACTGAGGAGGAAATTGAAAGAGCTCGAAGCCGAGTAGATAACGTCACAGTTTACGCGAAATGATTCGACATTTTTTAGTTATTGCGGTTGAGCCCTTCGAGTTGTTGTAATCCATCTCCCGGAACTTTGCGTAAGTCTTGATGATCCCCCCATTCTCCCCCATCTCGCATCTCTTGGTACCTTTTAGAATACACTTGCAACTTGCAACCATTAGAAGTTCCAAGTGTCACAGGTGATGCGGAAGGACTGCCTAACACCCTCGTGCTCCCACTCATCCATAAGGCAAGTGTTCCCGCAATTGCTCATTTCAGACTCGACATGTTGGACCCCAACGCACATGTATGTGGAAATGAAAACGTCGCCCCCCTCGGGACCCGGGCGGGGACCGGTTACGATGGACGTGGGGACACCGTCCTTCACGGCCGACCACGGCTCGGAGAACTTCCAAAAGGTCGAGAGCTCGTCGAAACCTGAACCAGGCGCCATGTTAATGATGTTGTCTTGGCATTTCCTATCCTGACCGCAGCCGAAACCAGTACAGCTGGTCTCACTGTATTCACATTCTTTGGTCACACATTCGGTAGCATCACTATAACATTCGGTACACCCGTAAGAAATTCCAAGGTAGTTGTTATCACCTCGGGGTCCAAGAATAGCTATACCCAGCTCCGGACCGCCATCGGGCGTGCCGTGGTCGCCGCGCTGGATGAGATTCCACGAGTAAATGTCGATTAAGGAGCCATCCAGGAAGAGGGTTTCGTCATACATGTAATCCGCCCAAGACTGCTCTACAAAACCGCCCCCCCCCAGTGTAGGCGCCAGGCAGACAACGCCGTAGTCGTTGTTGGTACTGCAGATACTGCACCCCGTCGCCATTACCGTGGGGCTGGCTGGCTGACCATTTTGGTCATGCTTAAATTCGCCAAATCCTAGCGCGGTGAGCGGCAAGAGGAGGGGGATTGAGTTCGATAGACGGAACTGCGGTGCAGTATTTACGGGGTTAGTCTAAATTGGTTATAGGGCGTCTATGCCAAGTAATCAGAACAAGTGTATACGCTGAGCGCGGAAAAGGAGGCATTTGGCGAAATCAAATCAACAATATATCTTCAAATAAACTCTTCTGTACGACACCACACCGACGTGCGCGATAGATGCGCACAAGAGAGGGGGAGGAGTGGGGTTATTCGTCACCTTCATACTTAAATATTGAAACAACCCTGCAAAATTAAAACGACCTACAGAAATTACAGTGGAAACTGGGTAATAACAGATCGAGTGAATTTGGTCTATTAATAGAATTCCCAGTAAGACAGTACAAATACTGCGTTCTGATTGGCTCAATTGCGGAAATCTGTTAAATATCGGCCAAAAGTGCTATTAATAATAACAGATCGCGATCTGTTATTACCCAGTTTCCACTGTACTGTAACACAAGCCGATTTTGATACTACTTTTTTTGGATTCCGTGTCTCACTTTTTTTTTCCTCTCTTTATCATAATCACACCCTCATGGACCTTCAAAATTGGCAGCATTTCTCTCTCATTGCGAGGGGGAAAAAATTACTGTAGGAATTAGCACATGGGACCCACATTCAATCCGTCATGAAAACATTCCTCGTCCCCTGAACCTTCAGCTTCCTCCTGCATTCCTCCAGCCTGTCAAATTCGTCCTCACGAAGTTCAAACTCCCCACTAACACCCTTCAAATTCTTGCACCCTCCCTTCCTCCCTCGCTCCGTCGGCCTCTTCTACAAAACAATGAAGTCCATCCCTTTCGCATTAAAATGCCTTCTTTCAACACTAACTTTGCAACTATCTTGTCCCGTCCCCTTTCTCCCCCCAATTTACGCCTTAGCCCTCTTCAACTTCAAATAATCCATCAAGCTCATTCCCTTCCTCTCCCTCGTCTCGTCGTTCTGCTTGGCCTGCTCCTTCCTCAGGCTCGCCTCCTCCGCTTCAACGTCGTCGACATTCACGCTGAACTGGTGGCTCAGGGCCGCCACCTTGGCCTCCCCCTGCGAGCCTTCGTGGTCGACCTGCAGGGCTGCCCCCTCCTCCCCCTCCTCCCCCTCCTTGCTCTCCTTCACCTCTCCGTACGTTGTGACTCTCTCCCCCTTCTTGCTATCTCCCACGGCCCAAAGCATCTTGGGCTTGTTAGGCCTCCGAGCGAAAGGGTTGTACTCCTCTTGCTTCCCCCCCTTTTTCTTCTCCAGCTCCTTCTTGTCCTTGAAGGTGTTGTAGTCCGCCGCCTTGTTGTTCTTGCGTGCCTTGGCGTTGATCGAGGCCCACCCCGCGACCTTTTCGTCCAGCGCGTGGTCCGCCGTGCGCACGCTGTTGGCCTGCACGAGCTTCTCCAGAGCCGCTTTGGCCTTGGAGTGGTCCTCCGACGCCTTCTTGGCGTCCTGAAGCACCTTTCTGATTTCCTTAAGCGCCTCGTTCGCCTCGTCGTCGTTGACGTCGTCCTCCAAGTCCATATTGTCAACGTCAACTGTCACGAGCGGAGCGAAGCGACAAGTCAGAATAAAAGTAGCGGTAGTAGGTGAGTGGCTAAATGACCCCTAAAGATTACACCCGGTTTTGTAGTTTTGGCTTCGTCCTCGCAACACGACTCTCACCTCTCGGGTTCGCCTTCTTGAGCTTCTCGAGCTTGAGCTTGGCCTCGCCCAAGGCGTCGCTGTGCCTGATGACGTCCGTCTTCAGCGCCTCGATCTTCAAGGCGACGTTCAAAACTGCGTCTGGCTTGAGCTTCGCCTTGTCCTCTATTTGCTGCTTGATCTCCTCTTCTGTTGCGACGTACTCGTTCACGATCTTGTCGATGCGCTTCTTCAGTCTCTTGATCTCCCGGAAAGTTGGCACGGCGATTCTCTGTCCAATCAGCCTGCGAAGAGCGGAGCGACGAGCGGAGCGACGAGCGGTACAAACGAGGGGACGAGGGAAGCGGCAAGTTAGAGTAAAGAAGCGGGGAGGGGAGTGCCTCAGAGCGCTCCAGAGCGCCCCAGAGCAAATAGAATCAACGCATCATCAGCTCCTCGATTCGCTCCTCGCCTCGCAATGCCTCTTGTGCCTCACCTCTTCGACCAAATCGAGTAGTCCTCGGCGCTTATAGGGTCGTTGCTAATCTGACTCATCCTAAAGCTCTTCTTGTCGTTTCCGATCTCCAAAATTAACCTAATATCCGTCATGATGACCTTCTTGAACGCCGATTGTGGGAGCTTGTACGGGTTCGTCTTCTCGAAACCCACTACCTTACATATCCTGTAGCAAGGCTTGTTGGTCTGGGGGTCATTCCCGATTCCCATGCGAACGTAGAAGCCCTCCAATTTCTTGAAGAACGGCTCGCTCAGCCACATCGCAAGCTTGTTGCGCTTGATGATTACCTTGGAATCCCTGAGCTCCTCGAACGTAACGTTGGGCTGGGCGGTTTCCTCCTCCACAGGTTCGGAGGCGCCCTGATCCGCGTCAGCCTCTTCGTCTGATCCTTGATCATCCTCGTCCTCGACGTGCTCCTCCTCCTCCTCATCCTCGGCCTTGTCTTCTTCTTCCTCCTCCTCCTCCTCCTCCTCCTCCTCCTCCTCCTCCTCCTCCTCCTCGCTCTCCTCCACGATGACCTTCTTCTTCTTGGCCTTCTTTTTGTTCCCCTTGCTCTCCTTCATCAGACGCTTCTGCTCCTTGATAGCCTTCTCCTCCTCCTTCTCCGCCTGCCTCTTCTCATACCTATCCGCGAGGATAGCCTCCCTCTCTACCTCCCCCAGCCCCTCCAAATAGTTAGCGTCCTCCTCGTTCAAGATGAGCTCCTCGGGATTGTACTCGTCTTCGTCTGAGTCTGAGTCCGAGAGGTCGTCTGAATCAGAGTCTGAAGAGTCGGTGCCGAAATCTAGGGCGGGAGCCGAAGACTTCTTGGGACGCTTGGTCGCGGCGTTGGAGTTCGAGGCGTTCTTACGTTTGGGAGGCATTATATATTGGGATTACGTTGGGATCAAAGCGGTAAATACGGCAGCGAAGTTCAGGGATGGAGTTTCTGTGACGGGGACTAGGGGTAATAATAGAAACGCACTATATCAGGCACAGTTTTGAGGAGTTAGCGTTAAAGACGAGTGACTGATAAGTCGGCTGGAAGTTTAAAAAAGCCAATTTTAATGCTATGTGAAATGTGAAGGCTCCTGGGACACTAATCACTAAATAGGACGCTACACAGCTGTACTGCACTCGCTCATGTCTAAACCTTTCGACTACAGCAAATGGGACAACATTGAACTGTCTGATGATGAGGAAGACTGCCATCCTAACATTGAGAAAGAGTCATGGTTCAGAATGAAACACAGGAGCCGTGTCGAACGCGAAGTGAGTTTTGAAAGATGCCCCATGCCATTGCCATGCGATGCCATGCCATGCCATGCGATGCGATGCGATGCCAAAGTGTCTGAGCTATACGTACAGTAAACGAAAATCTTGTAACTGTAACTGTAACGAACACTTAAACTAACATGAACAATTCAAATACAATACAATAACCCCCGATAAACACCTCCGCAGGAGAACGAGGAGGCTGACAAGAAGAAGATCGACCAGGAGATGCGTCGTGACCAGCTCCGCATCGACGAGCTGACCTCTCGAATCGAGAAGATGAAGGGAGGAAATGACGGGAGTGACGATGAGCTTGAGGACGAGGAGGGGATGAACGCTGAGATCAAGGAGCTCGCCAAGAAGCAAGAGGAGAGGCAGGCCAAGGTGAGAGTGTGAGAAGAAGTAGGGACAACTGCATTTGCGAGGAGGCACTCTGGGGCGCTCTGAGGCACTGCTCGGCACTCCTAAACTCAACCGCAAACACTGCTACTTCTTCTAACTCGTCGCTTCGCTCCCTCCTCGCTCGCTCGCCCCAGCTCGATCACTACGAAAAGAACAAGAAATGGAACGTCGACAACATGTGCACCGTCACCGATGAGAAAACCTACGTGAACCCCTCCGCCTCGGAGCCATCCTTCGACGCGAGCGGATACGCTCTTCCCCCTACCGCTACGACCACGACCACGACCGCGACAACGACAACGACAACCGCGGTGAAGGAAGAAAAGAAGTCGACAAACTCGACCGAAAGCGCCCCCCTTCCCACTCCTCCCACGACACAGAAGCCGACCGCGGGCCCCTCCCCCCCTCCCTCCGGAACCTCCACCTCCACTGCCACCGCACCGAAGCCTAACAAGCCCAAGGTCGGTCCCGTCTCCGAAAAGGAAACCGTCCTCTCCTACGCCGACTTCACCAGCCAGCACGAGGACCTATTAGAAAAATACTGCAACATGACAGGCATGGAAGCAATCAAAACCTTCCTCCTCCAAAACGGCACCATAATGCTCCAAGAACATGCGAGCAGCTATTTGCTCCTCAGCTGCCTCGAGGACGAGATGAACGGCCAAAGGGATAAGATGAAGATAACAGCCCGCAATTCACAGGTACTCACGAACATCGCTGAGCTCGCGAAGTCCCTCAAGAAGCACCCAGGAAACGTCATAATACCTTTCTTCGCTCGAGTCGGCGAGGCGAGCCACGCGAGTAGTTTCCAGGAGGGCGTGGATATCTTCATCGAAAGGATCATCAAGAGGGCCGTGGAGAAGAGGAAGGAGATGGACGCGGAGGAGCAGGAGGTCGAGGAGGTTGACCTTTCGAGCCTACCCAAGGAGGAGAGGCTGGGCCCGGGAGGCCTCGACCCCATTGAGGTATTCGAGAGCCTACCCAAGGCCCTACAGGAAGCCTTCGAGAGCAGGGAGATGGACCAGCTGAGGGAGGCACTCGTTGGTATGACGCCGGAGGACGCTAAGTACCACATGAAGCGGTGTGAGGATTCGGGCCTTTGGAACGCAGCGTAAGGACAGCAAAGGACAAACTGAAACAGAAAACTAAAACTAATGTTTTTCAAGGGTTAAGGTTTTAGGAAGTGGGGTCTGATTTATCTTTATTTTGTACTTCTTTCTCTTCGCCCTCGATTTTCAACGCAGCAGTAACGTCAACCTCAACCTCCGTCTTGAAACTCGGCAGCTCTGCGACGAACAGTACCGAATGCGCCCAGCCAGCGTAGCCTCCTGGGAATTCTTTCCTTATAACGTCGCTCGCCATTTTGTTCTGTTTGAGTCCCGGCTTCATTTGCGATAGTTCGGGGTCCATCCGAAGCGCCATCTTCAGGACGTGGGTGTCGGCGGGTACGAGGTCGGGGCAGTCGCAGGAGAAGAGGGCGACGCATTCGGCGACTTTGCCGCCTACGCCGGGGAGGATTTCGAGGGCGGCTTTTATCTCGTCGACGGTGAATGGGGTGAATGGGGCGGAGGGGGCGGAGGGGGTGGATGGGGTGGATTCAGAGGATTCAGAGGACGCAACAACAGAGGGGTGAAGCGTCGGAGATTCCACCGCGAAAGGAAAAAACTTCCTTAATATTGACCAAGCCCTCGGCGTCACTTTCTTGTAGCTCTGCGCGTTCAAGTTGTTCACGAGCCCGTCCTCCTTGCTCAAAATATCTACCGTCCCGCGATAGAACTTGTCCCTATATCCGAAACCTGTTTCCGACGAAATGCCCGCGTGTTAGAATCGCCGTCCCTCCCCCAACCCTCGACTTTAACTCCCCTCACCTAACTCCCTATACCTTTCGATGCTCACCGCACCCAACTTGTCAAGACTCGGATAAGAAAATATCTTCCTCCCCCCAGGCAACTCCACCAAAAGCTGCCCCTCGAACATCGCTCCCCTCGTTAGAACATAAAACAATAGAAGGTTGTCGGTCGTCCTCTCTCCTCTCACCTCCCCTGCCTCCCTCCTAATCGTCTCGCTCAACTTAAAAATTCTCGGTATAGCGTTATTAGAACTCGCCAAAAAACTAACTAAAGTCTCCCAAGGATCCTGCCTCAAAACTCTGACGCCTTTTAAACGCTTCGCTAAACCCTCGGAAAAATGTAGAGAACACGACCAAGTAACGTACAATTTAGAAAGGGATACTTCCGTTTGGAAGTAATTGTGTAGGAAGGTTTTCAGGGAGAAGTTGGGGGGGGGGGGTGTTAGGAGGCGGGCTAAGGTTGTGGTTGGGGTTTCTGATATTAGGATGCAGTGGGAGAGGATTACGCCTAGGAAGAGGGAGCCTTTTAAATTGCCCCAGGCGGAGGTGGGGGAGGAGGGGGGGGAGGGGGGGGGGATGGAGTACCAGTTGAAGGATTGGCCGG
This sequence comes from Triparma verrucosa, assembly GCA_030267905.1. Lineage (NCBI taxonomy): Eukaryota > Bolidophyceae > Parmales > Triparmaceae > Triparma > Triparma verrucosa. The sequence continues at coordinate 25,210 of BRXX01000184.1, forward strand.
TTGTGAGGGTTACGGAGCAGCGGAGCTCGGAGGGGGGGATGCAGAGGTCGATCCAGGGGGAGGAGGGGGAGACGGAGGAGAGGAGGGAGGGAGAGATTTGGAGGACGTTCGCGGGGGGGCGCGCGGGAGATTTGGAGGGGCTCTTGGGCTTTTTGTTAGGAGAGGGAGTTTGGAGAGAGGACGATGAAGGGCGTTTGGGAGTCGGCGGGGTCGGAGTGATGTTAAAGAATTCGTAGAGGCGGGCCAACAAGTCCGGCTTCTTGCCTCCGACTTTTAGGGATCTTTTTCGAGCCTCTTCTTTCAGTTCTGCTACCTTCATTTTTTTTAGAGTCGCCTCGTCTAGAGGCGCCAATGGGCCCGCTGTTGACATCGCCATCGGTAGGAACTGCTGCTGAGTTGAGGCTGCTGATTCTCCCTCTGAATTAGCACTCAGCGCCCTCTTCTTCTCGTTCCAATCTTTAACATCTTCATTGTATCTCTCCTCATCTTTCTTCTCAATCTCTTGCCACTTCCTCAACTCGGCATCGTCCAACTTCTCAAAAGTATGGAGCAGAAGGCTATTTACCATACCTTTGTCCTTCCGGTCCCCTTCCGGGAGCGAGCTCTTGACTGCGGCGCGGGTGGCCTTGCAGAAGTGAGTGAAGGCTGATCTGGCCTTGGAAGGTTGCGCAAGTTTAGAAGTGACGGGAACCTTGCTGGAAGCCTTGCTAGGTGGTTTATGGTTCTTCGGTGCGGTAACTACTGGACCAGTAACCGCCCTCTGTTGGCCGCTCATCGTGAGGAGGACGGGAACGGTTTCTTCTCTAGATACAGGGCCCTGTATTTCTTTAATTGTAATAGTTTTACGCTTATGAATTGTGTGCGTGGAAACTTTGAGGTTATATAGGAGGTATTAAAATAAGTTCTTAGAGAGATATAACGTCTTCCTTTCGAGTCAAATGTGACAGTAGATGTGACAAAGAGCCAGGCCAAGCTCCTGCAAAATGAAATCATTTGCTATCAACAATTTTTTCACTTACCGGCCAGCAGTAGTAGTAGTAGCAGTATAGTAGCAGTCAGTATGTTCCGCAGCAGCTACGGACTCGGTCGTAATATCCAGCAGATCGTCCATCCTTCAAAAAATAACCTTTCTTCCCTTGCTAGCCCCGTCGCACCACTCCTCAACCTCTCAGGTTACACCACTCCCGCCTCATTCCTCGCCCAGACGGACGTTGCTATCTCCCAGTGCGTCTCCCTCCGCTCCGACCTGCTTAGCTCCGTAAATTCGTTTGATTTTGACAACTCCAACAATCAAACCAATGAAACTTATCCCAACCTAATTCTAAACCTCCACCGTCTCGATTCAATCTCCAACTCAATCTGCTCAGTAATAGACCTCGCCGAGCTCATCCGTAACGTCCACAAGTCTCCTGAGTGGCGGGAGAAGGCAAATGAGAGTTTCTCTGTTTTGTACGGTTTTATATCAGAGTTGAATACTGATGTTGAGTTGTATAATGCCGTGAGGAAAATTGAGGAGGTGAGCGACAGAGGAAGGACTAACAAAGGAAGGACTAACAAAGAAAGAGGACAATAAGCCGTCCGTAAAGTGCTCCTCTGCATAATCTCACCGCTCCTCCACTTCTCTTCGTCTCAGCACGGCCTACACAAATTCGACTACGAAGAGTCCAGAATGATAAAGCTCCTCCGCACTGAGTTCGAGTCCGATGGCATCCACCTCCCCGACGCCGACCGCTCGGACATCGTGGGATTGAAGAACGAACTGATGGACCTAGAGTCGGAGGTGAGAGAGAATTTGGAGGAGGGGCGCTACATAATTCAAATGTCGTCGCTTCGCTCATCGGTTATTCGACTGCTATAACCTCTAAATTATTCTAACTCGTCGTCGTTCGCTCTCCGTCCCTTCACAGTTCCAGAACAACATAATATCCTCCCGAAACATCTACTCCGTCCCCTCAAAATCCCTAACAGCCCTAAACTTCGATCCCACTGTCCTCTCCCAACTCCGTTCCCACCTCACCCCCCCCCCCCAACCCTCCGAAACAGTCCTAACAACCGACAACTACTTCACCTCCTCCATATTAAAATACGAACCTTCCCCAACCCTCCGTTCCGAATGCTACATCCAATCCCACACCGTCTCCTCCCACAACTTACCCGTCCTGGAAGACTTGAGATCTCTCCGACACGAAATCGCGGGAAAATTAGGATTCGGGAGTCACGCTGATAGAACTATAGCGGATAAAATGGCGGGAGGGAGAGGGAATGTTATCGATTTTTTGGAGGAGCAGGTGTTAGCGACTGAAGAAGGATTTAAAAGGGAGATGGAGGTGAGAGAGAACAAATACAATGATTGAGGGTTGTTTTGGGGCGAGAGCAAGCCGGCGAAAACGCTTTTGGAAGCGAGCTTTTGGCAAGTGGAGGCGTTTCAAATGTTCTGACAACGTTCTTTTGGGTTTTTTGAGATAGGTTTTGGCGGAGAAGAAGTACGAGAGGGAGGGGACGCGGGATATAATGCCTTGGGATATTCCTTATTATGTAAATATATGCAAGGAGGAGAACACTGTTTCTTCCATGGATTACTCGGAGTATTTGACGGTTTCGAATTGTTTGTCGGGGATGAAGAACGTCTGTTCAAAGGTGCTGGGGGTTGACATGGTGGAAGAGAAGGTAGAGAGGGGAGAGGGATGGTGCGATACGCTGATCAAGTACAACTTCAGTTCGGAGGGGAACCACATGGGGACGCTGTACTTGGACCTGTACCCGAGGGAAGATAAATACAACCACGCGGCCCATTTCACCGTCAGGTGCGGTTGCAAGTTCTTGGACTCTTCGGATTCTCTGACGTCGCAGAAGCCCGTCGTCGCGATAGTTGCGAACTTCGGCAGCAGCGACAGCGTCTACAGCAACATAAGCCATAACGAGGCCGAGACGCTCTTCCACGAGTTCGGCCACGCCATGCACAGCATCATGTCCAGGACGAAGTTTCAGCACATGAGCGGGACGAGGGGGGCCGTTGACTTCGTGGAGACGCCCAGTCATATTATGGAGTATTTCGTTAGGGATTGGCGAAGTTTGAGAGAATTCGCTGTCAGGCAGGACGGGAAAGTCATCGAGGAGAAGGTGAGGGAGACGAGCAGGGTAGGGAGGTCCTGCCTGTTTCTAACACGATTCTCCTCTTCTATTCTCCTCCTCTCTTCTCGCAGGACGTCAAGGAGGCGGAGAGGATCAAGGGCATGTTCAAGAATCTGGAAAAGAGACAGCAGACGCTGTACTCAGAGTACGATCAGGCGCTCTTCGGACCGAACGTGGTGGACGAAGTGGACTCAAGCGTAATTTTGGAGGGACTGCACGGGAAGTACTCCATGCCCTTCGCAAAGGGCACGCACTGGCAGAGCACCTTCGGGCATTTGAACACTTATGGCGCCGCGTATTACGCGTACCCTTGGGCTCAGGGTATCGCGGGAAATGTTTTTAACGAGATGTCGAAAGTAGGACTCATGAATAGAGAGAGTGGAGCGAAGCTGGGGAGTCTCCTCAGGCCTGGGGGGAGCAAGGATCCCTTTCAGTTGGTGGAGAGGGCTTTGGGTTACGAGTGGGGTGGTCAAAAGGGTTGAATGATAATATAGACTTAAAATTGTTTGATGCAAAATAAATGTTTGTGTAAAAGTACTTCTCCGGCGTCGCTTAGCTATCTCGCTTACCCGGTAATAAAACCTTCACGAAAAGTTGATAGTGCCCGCTCACTACCCTGACAGGAACATATTGTTAGGGTGAGAACCAACTCCTGTTCGCACATCCCCGGATGGAGCTTGTTGTTGACAGTGTTGGAAATAAGCCCACTTCTTGCCCCCCTTTTGTCCCTCTCTCTTCTTGACCTCGCTCTCTAGCACCTCGACGGCCTCTTGAGGAGAACTCACCCTGCGCAAGGCCACTGGCGTGCCCCCGCTCCCGTTGATCTTCGCCTTCCAATTCTGCATCTGAAGCTCCGTCAAAGCCTCCTGAAGGAGCTGAAACCTGCTCTCGCTCTGCGCTGACCAGCCTCCACCGTCGTAGCAAATCACACCACGGGTAAAGTCGCCGTCGAACGAAGGCGTGGAGTACAGATTGAAGAATTCCTTCGAGCTCGACATGACCGCCTGAGGCGACTCCTTCATATCAGAAACATACTTGCACGCAAGGCTGGAGCCGCCGCGGAGCTGAATCTTGACAGAGGCGCAGTTCGTTTGGGAGGAATGAGTGAGCTTCTCGCAGTCGAGGGCGGACAGAAAGTCGAGCTGTGACGCATGTCCTGCGAAGGTTATCGTGAGCGGCAGCGCACGTGGGCCTCCGGAGAACGTGGTTGGCTCCATCGAATTTGATGTCGGAAGCTGTCGGAGGGAGATCTGTCTGAAAAATGGGAATATCCCAAAAATGTGGAGCGTTTTTGTTGTCCTTTGATAGGTATGTATTTTAAGATGGTGGTGAGATTCTTTAGCTGTCTTCAAACAAACGCCTATTGACGGGCTGTGCTACGATTCAAGTGTTTTCTCTGTAAAATCTTTCCTTCCCCAAAGAGTTATGGCTAGGGTTGCATTTAGGGTCCTCTGCGTAATTTTATTATGGATTTGCAAAGCCTGTGGAATTGTCTTCCCCACGCCCATTCGCTTGACTTCAAAGCTGCCGACTACATTTCCCAAACCTTCTATTGTGTCGGCATTGCTCCCTGCCGAGTATGATCCTCCATTGCAACGAAGCTCACAACAGCAGCGAATAGCGTACCGCGGTGGCCTTCCTGGAACAGATGCACTGAAACAGTTCACGAATCTGCTCTCAGCCATTTCATCCTCGTCTCCTCGTGAGATTCTTCTGGAGGACAAGTCCGAAGACCGATTATTGTTCCTCCACACCTATGAAGTGCTCAGCCAGCTCTACTGCTGCGAATGCTCATTTCATACCTCCGCAAAGGGCGACGCAATCTCGCTGAACGTCGCCCCTCCTCCTCCTCCGCCTTCTCCTCCATCCAGCGCTCCAGATGATGTCACCACAAAAATAAAGGAGTGGATCTCGGTTAACCTCGTCGAGCGCAATCTCTGCCCGTACACTGCAAGCCCGACAATATCCTCTACGAAGCTGGCTAAGTATCCTCCTGGACGAATAATCTACGGCGTTTCGCCACCCTCGTCCTCCAGTATCCTCGTGCTGCGCGATCAGTTAAGTATGATCGTGGAGATGCTTGAGACTGGAGACGGCAAGAACAACGCGGACCTGAAAAAAATGTCCGGAGTTTCCTCCATTCTCCACTCGTCTCCTTGTTACGACGACGACTTCCAGGGTTGGTGCGAACTCTTCAACCTCCTGCCTGCCGTCCTTGAGCTTTGCAGTCTTGAGAAGGATGTCTGCGTCGTGAACTTCCACCCCCTATACACGCTGCCTCCGAGGTTCGTGGGCTTCGGCCACATGCACACTCTCTCGAAGCTGAAGCGCTGGATCAGCGCCACGCCCGAGCCGACGGACGAGGACGTCAGAGCTTCGGGGGAGTTTCAGCGACGCATGCCCCACGCCACGCTCAACGTGCTTTGGGCGAAGCATATGGAGGAGGGCGAGTCAGAGCGTGATTCTAGCGAGCTGTACACCAACAACTATTTGAGGTACATGGAACAGAAGGAAAGGCAGCCGCAAAGCTTTGACGTGCTAGCGCTACACGGAAAGGGTGGAAGTGGGGCTGTTTTCAAGTCGAAGCTCACGGATTTAGAAGCTTCAGGTCTGACATTCAAATACCTTGACGCCCCGTTCGAAGGTGGGCAGTGGTGGAAGCTCAAGCCCGGAGAGAGATCTTTCGAAGCAAGTTCTTACGATGGATTCGAGGAGAGCGTCGAGCAACTGAAAAGTCATCTCCAAAGCTCGCCACGGATAATAATTGGCCACTCCCAAGGCGGAATTCTCATTGCCGCCGTCCTGAGTCTATGCGGAGCATCCGCGTTCAAGGGCGTTGACACAATAATACTGAACGGATTGGCTTATCCAAAACCGTATCCCTTCAAGGTTTCTAATGAGAAGGTCGAAGGTTTGAAGGTTGTGGTGATAAGAGGTGGGAGCGACAAAATGAATCCCCCTGAACAGGCTGATTTGACAATCGAGGGAATGAGAAACGCGGGTTTCACAGTGGACGTTATCAAGCACGATGGCGGCCACGCATTTCCGAGGCATGCACCAGTAGTAATGGATGAACTAAAGACATATTTGATTTAATTTTATTCAAAGGTGTTGTATTATTCGTTCACCCTTGCTCTCGCCACACACACATCAATTAGCTTCTGCCCATACTTAAATGGGGCAAACACACACACACACACACACACACACACACACAACCTTCGCCACAACCTACACCTACTCGAGTGTCAACTCCTGCTGGTCGAGTCTTGCGAAATACGCTCTTTGCTTTTCGAGTTCGTCACGTGCTGCTGTGGATTTTCTCTTCTTGGCGGGCTTCTTTTTCTTGGCCGCGGCGCTGTCGGAGCCGGGGGTAGCGATGGCGGCGACGGAGGGGGGGGCGTACGGGGTGGAGAAGAAGGATTTTTTCTTCTTTTTGGAGGCGAAGTGCATGCTGGTGCGGCCAGAGGCTGGGTTGGAGTCTTTGCCGTAGCCGGGTTTGCCGTAGCTTTTTCTCTTTTGGGGGAACTCGGAGGTGGCGGGGGTAGTGGAGGTGGAGGTGGCGGATGAGGAGGCGAGGAACTCGTCCTCAGAGACGTTGGGTGAGATGGCTGCGGTGGAGGGGGGAGGCGAGGTAGACGACGCGGCGACCTCGTGGTCGCTCATGATTTCGTCATTCTCGTCATCACTAGTAACTGAGCACGCTCGAAGTCCCCTGACGCCCTCCTTCTTCTTGACGGGGCTGAGGAGGTTGCTGATGGAGTCTTCGCTGTTCTCTGACTTGGCGGGACTTCCGGCAGAGCCTTTGCTTTTGCTGTTGGAGAAGAATTGGGTGATGGTCTTCTTCTTTCCATAGCCCTTTTTGGATTTTGAGGACTTGGACGACGAAGAAGAAACGGGCTCGTCGACTACTGCGGGGGGTGGAGCGGGGGTGACGCTGGGCTTCTCTAGGTTCGTCTTGATCTTGGGAGTTTTCTTCGCCTTGGGAGTTTTCTTCGCCTTCGCCTGGGGAGTGGCAGCATCCGTCTCCTTCGTCTCCTCCTCGTCGTCCTTCTTCGCCTTCCTCTTCGGAGTCTGCCTCCTGTTCGCCTGCTTCTCCCTCGCCTCCGCCTCCTTCTTCTCGACGGACGCCTCCTTCTCCCTCTTTGCTATCAGCTTGCTGCTAGCCATATCGACCTCGACGTTAAAATCGTCGACGACGGAACTATATCTATTTCTCATCTTGCTGCTGCCGGCGTAGCTCTTCTTCCGCGACTTGGAGTCGGAGTCGCCAAAGAAAGGAGATTTGGTCGCTGAGGCAATGTCTACTGAGGAGGCCTTCTTCTTGGGAGCAGAAACTGTGAAACTATCAATGATGAAGTCCGTGGAGATGTCCATGGGCTTAACGTCCTCGTCGGCGCCCTTCGGCTCGTCGTCATCCTTCTGGGACTCCGAACCGTCTTCGGGCTGCTCCTCCTTCTCCGCCCCTTCGTCGTCGTCTTCTTCTTCTTCCTCCTCCTCTTGGAAGCGAACCGCACTCCTCTTGACAATCTTGTACTCCTCTTCCTCCTCCTCCGGCTCCTCGTCGGAGTACGAGTCCGTCAGCGGAAGCGTCGTGGCGGAGACAGAGGGCGTCGAAGAGCCCCCTATCTTACGGGTCACGAGACGACACAGCTGAAGGCAGGGGCGGGGGAGAGGGGGGGTGGGGGGTGAGACGCAGAACAGTTTGAATCGCCTCGTGGCCTTGTACTACTTACATCGTCGTCCCAGTAGACCTCGACGTCGCCGTCCGCCAAGGGCGTCTTCGGCGTGGCGTGCGTCACCGCCTGCTTAGCGGCACTTTTACTAACGCTATTCACCTTCCCCATGTCGGCGCTGTCGTCCTTGGTCCTAGAGTCATCTTTGGCGGGGGTGTTAAAGCCAGTGAACGTTTTTCGGCGGATTTTAACGATGCACCTGCCGTTGTCTCCACCGTAAGACTTCATTTTAAATGGCTGGGGGTAAGGAATAGCGCGGGATGAAGTGTTTGGTTAGCTTTTAGTTTGAACTCAAGAAAGTTGGAGGGGGGGAAAGGTTTTTGAGTTGAAATCTGATTTGGCGGGATCGAGGCTTATTAAAATCAATGCGGTGGTATAAATATTTATAATTTAAGCAAAGAGAGTGCTTAAAAGCCACAGAACTACGTACAACGAAAGTTAGCTTTTTCTTGCTAATATCCAGTGTGAGCGAGTTTTGGGTTTGAAATCGCGCGCTGCGGCTTCTTGTGCGTGTACCTGAAAGCCCGGTGTATGCTTTATAGCGCTTCAGACGCTTTATACACATATTGGCTCCTTTGTTTTCGCTCTTCGCCCGCTGGGGAGTTTGCTGCTAGCCCTCATATTTCTTCTCTGGATCGTCGCTGACACGTCGGACTGAGTCAGTGTGTCGTTGAGTGTTTCTTTCGGCCCAGTCTGCGAGCAGGATGCGTGCGATGGTCTTCACTGTGAAATATCAGTGATTTGACTCCGCCCAAGTCCGATGAGGATTTCACCCGTCCCCCCTTCTCCTTCTAACCCCTTTCCCCCGCAGTTCGTTGGTTCGTCTTAGCGTAGGTCTTTTTTCCTGAGATGGGCGGAGGTGGTTGGTTCCACGTTCCCGAAGTCTGGTCTCCTGCGGGAGGATGGTGGGCAACGCCCAAGAACTGGAAGGTTAACACAGGTTTAGGTGAGAGCGAGTGGGATGAGTGGGATGAGTGGGGAGTTGGGAGTGGGGTGTCGTAACGCCTACTGTTGCTTTATCTAACCGGGAACCTTTTCTTTCTGTTTCTATCTCTCCCCTTGCCCCTTTCTCTCAGGCTTCGTCGCAATAGGAGTCGCCTGCTTCTGCACCTTCACTATCTCAGCATCCAAGGAGCGCCGCCCCATCCCTCCTGCCTGGCACATTCCCAGTCAGAGGTGGGCCGTGCACGCCAAGGCCGACGATCCCAGTTTATAAGTAGAATCTGTTTGAACCCTGTTTTGCTGTGAAGGGGAAGTTTGAGAGATGAAAGACACGACACAACAAAGCCCAAGAACAACAATGCTTTTTAATAAAATCATGCCATTTTAACCATTTTAACCATTTTTAACTATTTCTTCGACTCGTGAACCTTCAGCTCTCCGCTCTGGTGAACGTGTATCATCCTCTCCTTCTCCATCCTGTCGAGTTCGTCTTCGCCGTTCTCGTCCAACGTGCTCTTCTTGACGGCGTTGACGGAGTAGTACCACACGAAGAATACGAAGGAGGAGCAAAACGCTGCTGTGAGGAGGTTCTTCTGGCGAACGGAGGAAGGGGTGGCGTGTGTAGGGGGGTAGGTCTCACCGCCAACAGGTCCACGAGGAGGAAGTGAGGAGAAGGTGCGGCGAGAGGCCAGGGAGGCTGGAGAGGGCTGGAGGGAGGGGGGGCGCGAGGTGTGGGGGGGGGG
>BRXX01000184.1:34800-55455 GCA_030267905.1 Triparma verrucosa
GTGTTGCGCATGTGCCAATTTCGCGTCCTCGTCGAGCACTGAGCCCCCTGGCGCTTCAGAAAAATGAACCGTGGCTGAGTCAAAAGGTGATTCCGAAATTCAACTTTAAACGCTGCTTATCGGCTTACAATTGTTTTGGGGCGCGCTGCAGCATTGATGCCTGCGCGGGTTGCGGTGAAGGCAGCTCGTGACCACATCGTGGGATATGAAAATTTTGCCTGGAATGGAAATTATTTGTCCAGTTCTATCCTTTTTTGTGAAAAGCGACCATGTACGTTGTCCTTAAAATATTTCCTCGCGGTTTCAGCCTCGTGCGTTTTGTTTCAAGAGTCTTCTAACTCGATTTAACATCTCCCTTCACTTAAAAACCTTCAGACGAAGTTTTCATCGCCGGCTCCGAATGCTCAAATTACTGCTCCTGCTGGTGCTCCTCCTGGCCTCGCCCGCTCAGATCACGTCCAATGGCGCGACCAAGTACAGGAAGCCCGTAGGTGCCGATCCAGCTTCTCAAGTAAGCGCTTATTTCTCTTGTTTCGCTGTCGCCTGCCGTTAAAAATAACTAACCCTCTCACGGTCCAGCGTGCCCCCGCCCAGAACGCCAACATGCAATCCCAGACGACCACCAAGCCCTTCGACCCGAACACCGTCCACATAACATTCTGCGCCAGCTGAGGCATGAAGAAAAATTACATGGAGGTGAGAGAGAAGATGTTCTTTACACCTCCATTTTGTTTGCCCTCTAAACTCCGATGCCAAACTCCAATGCGATCCTTCCGCTCACTCGAAACGCACACACACACACACACACACACACACACACACAAACAAACAAACAAACGTCTTATCAGCTTTCACGTTATATTACCGCTTACTTCCCCGACCTGCAGTCTCGGGTTTCGGGCGGTGTGGACAGGCCACCTGAGACTTGGGTTTTCGTGAGTCAAATCACGAGCATGCTCCAGATCCTGGGCATGGCGTTCGTCGTCTTGGGCGACGGTCTGTTAGAGATGGTTGGGATAAGCGCTCGGAACGAGCCCAAGTGGATCACCTCAGCTAAGGAGAACAAGATCGCGGTTTTCTTCGGGCTTTTCTTCCTTAATAACTTCGCCAATGGCAAGCTGGCTACTGGGGCGTTTGAGGTGGAGTACAATGGTGTGGTGGTGTTCTCGAAATTGGAGTTGGGGAGGATGCCCAGTGTGCAGGAGGTCATAAAGGGGATCGAGACGGTTAGGCAGCAGTACGAGTTGGCGCAGAGCGCTTAGATTAAAAATAATTAACTACTAGGGGGGGAGGAGGTGTTGGGGGGGGAGGATTCGAACCAAATGCGACATGAAATACAAGTAATTTGGTTCATGTACAAGCGAGGTCTCGTAAAAGAATAAGGTGGCTGCGAAATTGAAAGCTCCACGGTCGTCTTTGATTACGGGAAAACTTGTTTGTATGTTCCAACGTGCGCGATGTGCTACTTCGAGTAATGACGGCCCTTCAAATGTAATAATTATATTTGTGTTTGTGGGGCTTGAAAAAATATAGAAGTAGGACCGCCAAGACGGTGCAAAAAAAGGTTCGAAGATTGTAACAACAACAAAAGCTGCTTTCTTTATTTTATTTTCTCATGTATATATCATCCATTTCCATTTAATCATTCTTAATGCTCGTCTTGCATATGGGACAATTTGAATTGAAGTTCTTCAACCACGTGTCCACGCACCCCTTGTGGAACAAATGGAGGCAGGGCAACCTCCTCGCATCCTCATTGACAATAAAATCCTCCAAACATATGCTGCAGGTGGCGCCTTTGCACGTCGCCTCGGACATCTTCTCGGTGGGAAGGTTGTCGACGAGACTCGAGGTCGCAGGGGTGGGAGAGTTCCCCGGAAATATTCGGAGGAGCTCGTCGTAGTTTAGATTTTCGAGGTTCATGGTGTCCGGATTGTTGGACCGCCGTCGTCGGGGAGGCTCGTGCTCATCCTCCATCATTTCCATTATGGACCCGGCCAGTGAGCCTATGATAGCCCCGTTGCTGGCTCCGCGGAGCGTGTCGCCGAATCGACCCCCGGAACGCCAGTACGACAAGCCTGCGCCAACTAGGCTGCCCAGAAGCATTGTGTTGACAGAGGTGGAGGGGGCATCGTCCTCGTCATCTGCGTCGACGTCTATGACCTCGTCGATTGCTCTGCGAGGATTGTTGCAGATCGAACATGTACGAGTGTTCGACGGGTTCAGAAAGGTGCACTGCGAACAGCCCCAGCTCATGGGGCAGCGGCGTTCTTAGAGGGATGTCTGTCAAATATCCCTGTTTAATGTAATTTTCGTTGCTTGTTGTTTTATCTTTGGGGGAATTAGGGCAGCAGAAAGCCACAGGAATAATGAGGAGTGTCACAGTCGTCGCGTGTCAGAGTGAATGAAGGTACAAAATGGCTTCAAAAGTGGGTTAATCCTGGGAATAAAATTGATTTATCTCGCGAAGTGATCGAAAACGCCAGTTCGTGCGCCCTGTTGTAATACATATTCAAGTGCAAACTACTCCCAGTACATCTGTCGGACAAGTAGCTTCCCGTAAACCTCCCCAATTCCATTTCTTCTTTGGAGACCAGCGACCCGATCCATGGCGCTGGAGTATGACCCTGCCTCCTCCGGCTCCGACAACGACTCGGAGGTTGAGGACGCTCCTAACTATCCCAGTACTTTCGATGAGCTTCCCACGGACGAGAGCGATGCTTCCGATGAAGATAGCGATGGCGATAGCGAAGGAGAAAGTGACGATAAGGACTCTTCAGACTCAGACTCAGACTCAGGCGCAGACCCGGACACCGCAAACATGAGCTTGGCGGAGAGGCTGGCGGCCAGCCAGGAGAGAGGCAGAGTGGCAGTCAAAAAGGACGGGAAAAACAAGAAGCGAAGCTTGAAGTCGATGCTGGGCAGCGAGAAGGACGAGATCACCCTAACCTCCCCCACGTCCAAAAAGCCCTCCTCCAAGGACGAGAAGATGAAGAAGAAGTCCAAGCACGCTCCGACTGAGGTGTCCTCTTCTCGCAAGGCGTACTTCGAGAGGGGCGCTCCCCAGATGAACAACAACGGCACGAAGTCCTTCGGGGCCAACATGTTCAAGGGCTCCGTGGACCCGCGGTTCAATTCAATGTCGGGCAACATGAACGTCGACGGATTCGAGAAGGGTTACAAGTTCTTGGAGGAAGTGGAGGAGAACGAAATCAAGGCGCTGAAGGAGAAGATCAAGGCGGGGCAGGTCAAAGGAAAGAAGGGGCAGAAGGCTCGTAAGAGGCTCGGCACGAGCGTGGACGACCTCCCCGCCCAGCAGGAGGAGCTCAAGCGCCTGCTGAACAACCGCGGCGAGAGGATCAGGTCCCAGGTGGAGCGCTCCGCGAAGAGGGCCGTGAAGAAGAAGCTCAGGGCGAACGTCGAAAACGGCGGCAAGGCGTACTTCCTCAAGAAGAGGGACATGCGGAAGGAAATCGTGGAGGCCAAGTTCGAGGAGCTGAGGAAGAGAGGAGGGGACAAGGCGGTGAAGAAGGCCATCGAGAAGCGAAGAAAGAAGAACAGCAACAAGGACCACCTAAAAATGCCTACCGTCAGAAAATAAACAACAGGTCCTAACAGAAATTATTTTTGACTCATTTCTTGATTTGATTTTTTACTTAACATAGCCATCAAGACTCAGCTGCCTGGGGTCCGCGGTGACGCCTTGCAGCTGGTGAACGCGGACAACCAGCTTCTGTGGCGAGGCGTAGAGCTCGTTCAAGCCTCCGAGGGTTTTCTTCTTTCCCTTCGCGTCGCCCCCCCCTGTTGAGCCCTTTTTAAATTTAGTCTCCGAAGCCTTGACGGCCTTCTTTCTATTTTGCCTGTGCTGCTCCTCGTCGGCGAAGCTCGAGAACATCTGCGAGCTCTTGCACTTGTCCAAGAAGAGCTTCAAATTTTCGAGCTCGGCCTCTTTTGTGCTCTCCTCCTCTGCGAGGTCGACAGCCAACTCCTCTACGCCGAGCTCCCCCTGCGCCCCCTCCTCAAAGTTCACCATGACCAGCTTCACGACGTGCATTCTAATTATGTTGGAGATTTCCACCACATGGGCCTTCTGCTCTGCCGACGGCTCGTAGATGGGCGTGATTTTCGTGATGGCCAGTCCTCCAGGCCCCTTGGTCACCGCCTTTCTCGCCTTGTTGTTGAGCTTTCCGTAACTCTCCTTGAGCTGTTCCAGCAGCTTCATTTTTCCTGGCAGCCCCCCGCCTCCCGAGCGATCGTTCCCTATACCTAACGCGATGTCGACCTGGCTCCTTCCCACGTCCCTCGTCACGTGGAACTTGGGCCCGTCAGGGGCGTCGAGGTTCAGGATGGCGACGCCCTCCTGGAGCTCGGCGTCCTCGGGCAGCGAAGATGCGGGATAGCCGACGATGTACGGGACCGGCGCCTGGAAGAAGTCGTCGAGGTTGTGCGGGAGCAGCGGGATCATCGGCGCCACCCAAAGAAGCGGTTTCAGCAGGTACACCAGCCCCAAGACGGTGGAGCTGAGCATGGAGAGTTTCGTGGACAATACGATGAGCTGCGTCTCCTTCATGAGCTCGCCAATCACGTCTGCGAGGATGTCAGCCGGGACGACTGAGAACAGGGGCGGCAGCGCCCACTCCTTGGTGGCGCTAATGCTCTCCCGCCGCAGTTTGTTCCAGGGGTTCTTGAACCTGTCGCTCAAGTCACCCCCGCCCGACATATTCATGCTGTTGTACAGGATGCTCTCCCTCGTGCTCTCAGTGCAATCCTTCAGCAACTTATTGATCGTCGGGACGGGTCGGAAAGTTATAGGGGGCAGGTGGCTGCAGACCTGGAAGCTCACGAATTCTCCTACGTCCCCGTCGATGTTGACAGTGCTGTACCTGATGAAAGTCTGCTTGATGAAATCCAACGTGTCGTAGCCGTGCTTGTCGAATCCGGGAGCACCGTCCACCGGCAACCTGCCAATTCTTTGGGCCGCGATAACATCCCAAAGGACCCTGAAGTGCAAGTCGAAGTGCGGGATCCTCGTTAGGATGCAGTAGACGCGCGGAACCTCAAGGCTGCCAACCAACCGAGGCTGCGTCACGCACACGCCGTAGAGAGTTGAAGAGTTTGTCTGGCCGTCCACGAGCCCTGTGTCGTCGTTGAAGGTGAAAATGAAGCTTCCGTCACCGCGGTGGCAGTAAGGTCCGTAGAAAATAGCGTTGACGTCACTCATGCTCTCCTTGAGGTTCACCTGCCGCACGGAGATTCCCTGAGGGAAGCAAAAGTTGGCAATGGAGTCTGCGCTAGTGGGCAGGTCCTTGTAGCCGTCCTTGGCACCGTAGTGCATCAAAACGGTCGGCTTGACCTTGGGCGGCTCTGCCACCTCCACCTTGCTCTTGTTGAAATTTCCGAAGAACCCTCCTGCCTTCTGCTTGAGGTTGAGGGTTATTTCGTCGATTAAGTTATTGTAGACGTGAGGCTTGGTGGATCTATTCTCAAGGTCCGCACCGACTACTAGGAAGTGATCGAAAGTGGGCGTTCCTCCCCGGCCTTGCAGCGCGGACATCGCTTGCGAAGAGGCAAACGGGAGAGCTGGTGGAGAAACAGGTTGAGGGGAGGGAATTTCTTCCTCAATCTTATTCGCCCTCGTCCTTTGATGGAGACTCGCGTGCGCACTGGTGTCGTCCCCAAGACCTTCCTCTGAAGCCTGCCCGACCTTCCCCTCGACACTAAACGGGCGCTGTCTGTTACTATTATTGCTATTGCTGTTGTTGTTGCTGTTGTTGTTGTTGTTGTGATCGTTCTCCTTGTCCCTTTCTTCGTGTGAGGGCAAAGCCTTCGGGGAAACGGACGCCTCCGGGGTTGACGAAGAACGAGTGGACGAAGACGGAGATATTATGCCGGGTCGACCCGAGCTGATTTCCTCCTCATCGCTGTCTGCCCTAGGAGAGCCAACGGGCGTCGTGGTGTTCTCAAAGTTTTCCACCACAGAGTATCGTTGCCTCTTCCCTTTGTCCGCTTCACCTCTACTCCAGAAGTTCAAATTGTCCAGCATCTCCCCAACTTTTTCTTCCTGATCGTGTTCCTGCTTCTGCTCCTGCTCCAGCTCGCGCTCCAGCTCCTGCTCACGCTCGTGTCCATCTCTCCTTGGAGAGTCTTCCTCGCCATCCCACCTTGCCCTCACCAGGTCACTTATTCTGTCCTCGGCCTGGGCCAACTCCCGCGCCAGCTCCTGTCTCGATTCAAGCTCCGCCCCAAACTTGCTTCGCCACCGAACCAGCGCCCTCCTCAGGTCCTCATTCTGATTTTGGAGTGTTGCTGCTCGTTTTTCGGACAGTTCATATTTTCGCTTCCACTCAAGGCCCAGCGACGCAGAGCGCTGAGCCGCCTTGAGTTTGCGCCTCAGACTATCGATCGTTGCCTCGTTCCTTGCCTGCAGAGGCGGGGGGGAAGGAGGGTGGTCCATTGGGGAGTCGAGTGTTTACAGGGATCAAGCTCTTTCAAACTTGAATTTGCAGAATCCTCAGCCAACCCAATCACATGGGGCGTACGGTTTTACAAGAACATGAGTTCAAGAAGGTCAAGGTCAAGGGTCAAAACCGGCATCCGTTCCGCAACAAGAGCGAGGTACGTGTTTTGGGCATTAATTCCTCGTTTTCTGGATTTTTGCCGTTGCCTCGACAGTGGGGCAGGTTGGTGGGTGGGAATGAGGGGCGTTCCGCATATATTAACACTCAAACGGGCGCTTACACCACAGGTCCCAGCTGGTAGCAACAGGTCGTCATTGATTAGCAGTCTAGCGTCTAGGAAGATAAACAGCTCCTCGGCAATCTCGCCTGAACCAGTTGGCGACATCGAGAACCAGTTGCTGATAGCTGATGGTCCCCCTGGCGTGCTTCCCCAGAACGACGCAACGGGGATGTCGGGAATACGGAACGAGGATCTAATGTTTGTGAATAAGATAAAAAAGAAGGTGAGTTTTGGCTGAGACAACGGGAAGTTTGTGATTTGTGGCGACACCTGACTGTTCTAACCTGGAACATTCTCCCAGTCGCAAAGAGGAGTCTGCTATTGCTTGTATACCTACGTGGTTTGGATTTTCACTGGTTTTGGGATCCCCAAACTCCTCTACAGAATGATACGATTCCTTGTGATTCTCTTGGGACAGTTTGCTTTCGCAGTATACGCTAGGACTCTGTGGGAGTGCTGTGGAGTGCCAGTGTCCAAGCTCAACAAACAGGATTATTTGCTGTCGAAGTATATGGGCATTAGCGGAGATGTGCCAGTGGCATTCAACCTTCTAAAGATCGAAAAGGAGGAGCAGCTGCAGTGGCTTGAGGAATGGGAAGCTCAGGATTCGAATGCGGACGATAGAATGGATATTACCGAATTTCACCGGTACTTTGATTTGAAGGGTGTGCGAAACGAGCTGACGGAGCGCATGTTCAAGATTTACAACACCAACTACAACGGGTACATCAACTTCAAGGATTTCTTGACGCAGTCTTGGACCTATGCGCCATACGACCGTGAGCGCTGCTGCGAGCTCTCGTTTAGGTTAATGTCAAGGAGAGGTGAGAATAAGCTCTAGCAAAATACCACATCACTGTCAGTAATATGCGTTGGAAATCTAACACGGCTCGCCGCGCTCGTCGTCGCCCGCAGGAGACACCTTTGACATCGACAGCTCGTGCATCGATCTCATGGACCTCGAACACTTTGTGCAGGAGCGGTACAACAGAAATAACAAGAAACCGGAGAAGTGGGTGAAGAAGATAGCGGTGGCCCTCTATGCGCACATCGACCAGGACATGAGCGGCGGAATAGATTACCAAGAGTTTCGCAAGTTCGCCTTGGAAAACAGGATTTTCCTCCTCTACGGCTTCTGGTTTCAGTCCCAACTGCGGAAAACCTTGTTTGGGGAGGATTATTGGAAGGTCGCCACCGAAGCTAGGCGAAATATGTACTTTTTGGATGTGCCCTTCACGGAGAAGATGATGCAGCTGTTGGACGCGCCAGCTGTTTACAGGTGAGATTTTTGCGTTTGTTTTTTGGTTTGTTCGGGTTTGCTGACACACACTCTATCTATCTCCGCCTCCTTTACTTTCGCAGCATCGGAATGGTACCCAAGGACGCAATGGTACCGAAGAAGAATGACAGGGCCACGTTTCAGAAGGATTTCCATGAAGCCTTTTACTCGTACAAGGAGAAGAAATCCAAGGCGAAGCAGGACAAGAAAAAGGACACCACCGTCGCATCGACGCTGGCGGCAAAGACGCACACGAGGCTCATTAAAATCTTCAGCAGGATAGTCCCTGACGGGATGAACCTAATGACAGCGTTCCTGCGCTGGAAAGACGTGAACTTCTACTCGAAGAGCTTGGTGGAGGACGGCGGCGCAAGTTACAAGGCCCACAACATGAGCTTGGTGGACCTCAAGATTGCCGGGGTCGCAAACTCGGTAGGCAAATCCACGGCAAAACTGGCGGTGGCCCTGCACGCAGACTTCGAGGCGGAGGCCGAAGCTGAGCTGTTCGAAGGAAAGAAGTTCTCAAAGAAGGAGAAGAAGGAACACGCACGAAAGAGAGTGGCAGCGAAGGTGCTGTCAGAGGTTGCCAAGACAAGAGACACGGACTTGGACGTTGTCGCCAATTTTATCCAGAAGAATCGGGAGGGAATTCACGGCGTGAATAGGTGGGGGAGGGGGCTTGCAGGAGGTGAGAGGAGAACTTGTTGTTGTTGTTCTTGTTGTTGTTCTTCTTCTTCTTCTTCTTCTTCTTCTTCTTCTTCTTCTTCTTCTTCTTCTTCTTCTTCTTCTTCTTCTTCTTCTTGTTGGTTTTGAGTTTCACTAATCCATTTTTTTGCAGCGTGCGAATCGAAGATCGACAGGATCAACGGCTCGAGACCCATCCTCAAGAACATGAAGAACGTCCTCCCAGAAATTAAACAGAGGAAACAGCTGAGGGACGGGCTCGAAAAACACTTTGCAGACATCATCGCCGCCAGGGCCAAGGAGAATCTAGGCACCGAGATCGACATATACAGCATTGCAAGCGACTCGGATGGGGGCGGAGTGGCGGACAAAATCGGAGAAACTATCGAAGGATTCGAGGGAATGGGACAGCTATCCACGCTATCGGCCCTGGAGAATATTAGAATGTTGGCGCTACCTTCTACTTCATACTCCACCCAAAGAACCAAGAGGAGGACAAAGAAGGGGGCCAAAGGAGACAGCGGCGGCAGAAAGACGCGAGATAGTAGCAGCAGAAGCATTCGCGTGTCCATGCCTCGATGAAATAGGCACGCGCTAGTTTATATTTTGTCTTCAAAAGGTTCGTTTTTTGTTTTACGTCAATCAGAGAGCAGTTTCTATTGGAGCTTCGAACTTTTTCGTTAGGGTGGAGACTGGTACGGAGGGTTTGCTCGAGGGTGTTCGGACCATTGACGGGCGCCGCCTCGGTGTCTTCACTTCCGTCAGCTCAATTGCTTGATCGGCTGGGGTGAGAGTGGGGGTGGGGGTGGGGGTGGGGGTACTGTTGTTGCTTTCGTTTGAGTGAACTGGAGAGGACACTACTTCTACTATTGTCACTGGGTTTTCTTCGTCGCCGTTCTCATTTTCGTTTGCGCCGTCGTCTTCTTCATCTGTGGCTTGCCTGGAGGTAGATCTTAAGAAGCCGCAAAGGTAGGAGTGGATTATGTCGCCGTCTTCGCCGCTCAGGCACTGGACGGCGTATGCGTCCACTGATATGCCGCCGAGCATGGCCCCGGTGAACCAGAGCCATTGTGCCCAACTTGTTGAGGCAGAATTAATGACGAGGAAAAATAATCCGAATGTGATGAATGCGACACCGACAACGCATGCAATCACGAGACCGAACATCTTCAAGATGCTGGGGTGTTTGCGGTCTACTTTTGCCTACCAGCGGGTCTTTTCTTCCTCGGACATCGACTCCCAATCCATAGTCCTCTCCAACCTCCACCTTTCGATCACGTCCATGGTGCTCATCGTCGCCTCGATCTTGTCGCTCACACCCTCCTCACTGGCGGCTGAGTTGGCTCTCGTTCGGTCGGAATCTCGATCTTGGCTGGTTGACGCTCGGAATGACTTGAAGGGATCTGTGAGGCCGAATAACAACCTTTTCATCGACCAGAGGATGCACAGTAGGACGAGGCTTGCGAAGACATGACCCAAGACATTAACAGCTTCGTTGTCATTGCTTGTTGTGCTCAGGGCCTGCAGTATTGTGAACAAAAAAGGGGTAGCACACAGCACCCGTGTGATGAGCACCTCGGTGTCGTTCAAAGGGTCGCCGAAATGTTCGCTGGCGCGGAAGCTCAGATACGGTCGCTTCACCATGTGCCGAAGATAGAGAAAAAGCGTTACCTGGAATAGAATGGTTTGTAGACAGCTCATGGTGAGTGGGATTGTGGTCATGTCCATTCTTGTTGGGAGAAATGAGGAGACTACTGGAAGTGACGACTCCAAATTTTCCTTAGTCTCTTCTTGAATTGCTATTTGAATAGCACTCGCTCCAACTTCGATTATGCTCGTAATAGCGGGAATCAAGTAGCAGAAGATTTTCCTTCTCGTCGCCTGCAAGATGTTTGTTAGAACGATCCTGGAGTAGTGTTCCAACCTCTGTCGTCCTCACCTTGCTCTCGTGGAACAGTGAACGGGGCGTGTAATTTGCGCAGAATGAGGCAAGGAACGGGAGGCCTTTCTTGAGCTGAGAATCCTCGTCACTGGCGTACTGCTCCGGGTTCTCCATGTATTTGAGGCGTTCGACGCTGTACTTCCAAGCCATGGTTTGGATTCTGAAGTACATGTAAGCGACAATGAAGATGGCGGTGGCAAGATTTATGATAATGTCCATTACCGTCCCCATAATTAACTCTACGTTACCTTGGTTGGCGGCTATTGTTCCAAAACCTGTGCTAATTAAGGTGGGTGCGTCGAGTGCCACTCGTAAGAGTGGAACGTTGGCGACGGTGGCTAAAATTGAAGCAAGAACCTGGCACCTCTCCTTCGTTTTGGAGCTGATGCAGTTGTGGAGCAAGGGAATCGAGTGGAGCCTCATGAGGAACTGGATGATAAACTCAACGAAAAGGAAAGCGCAAACGCCGGTCTCGTAGCTTTCGAGATTATAATCGGGCGCACACGCCGGTTGAGGTTGAAAGGGCATTGTTAGCAAGGTGGCAAAGAGGGAGAAGCTGAGGAACCACTGGGGGTACGGGAGGTTGTTGAACTTTGAGGCCTCGCTGAGGACCTGGACGACCGTCGTGCCCTGCTTCGCCTTTGTCTGCGTGTCCATGTTGAGGTTGAACACTTTGTTGGTGTGCTGCTCTGTGATGATATTTAGTCGCTTTAGGAGCCAGACCGTCGTGACGATTATGAGTACGACTGTGCCGAAGAGCAGAACGGGGGCAACTACGCCAAAGGCACCTCCGGCGCATTCTACGCAACTGCCTTCTGCATCAAAGTGATTGCTTGGGCATGTCGAGCAAAAATAGTCTGAAGATTTGAAGCTGTTGTGGCACGTTCCGTTGGCAGCGCAGTTGGCCTTCGAGGGACATGGAGAGCAGGTGAAACCAAGGGCTGCGAGGAGATGAGAGGGAGGGGGAGAGTGAAAAAGTGTCAGGGGAAGGAAGTTTTGATTGGTGAAGAAGATGAAAGTGCTTTTCTCACCTCTCTTCCTGTCACTGCAGAGGCGCTTGTTGATTGAGAACTCGCATGTTGTTGTTTCACTTGCACACATTTCTGTGACAGCAGGCGGAATCAGTCCGTAAAAATCGTTGATCGAAAGGTAAAGGTATGATAATGAAGATAAGCCGCTAAGAAAGTCGAGAGAATAGGTGAATCGATTATTGTACAAGTAAAGATGATCCAGTAACGTTAAGCTGAGAAGCATGGAAACTGGACCTGTCAACTGATTATTCATTAAATTTAGGTAGTTTAAGGATTTGAGGTTGCCCATCGAAGCGGGTAATTTACCACTTAAAGCATTACTAGCAACGCTGAATTTCTCTAGGTGTGTTAGGTTCCCTATGGTCTCGGGTATCTGACCACTTAAAGCATTTCCACTTGCGTAGAATATCTCAAGATGTGGTAGATTTCCTATGGACTCAGGAAGGTGGCCCATCAAGCCTCTCGAAGATAAATCTAGTTTCACCACCGTGTCGTTCCTGCAGGTGACGCCGCCCCAAGAGCAAGCTGCCGTGGTATTTGTGGTGTCCTACCCTACCGACGTTGTGTTGGCGAGGTCGAGCAGGGCAGCGAGCTCACTGCCCGGGATTGCTGAGCAGGTGGGGGGAAAGATCATGCCGAGAAGAGCGAGGACGGCGTGTAGCCGGGCAGGGCGTGGGGGTAGCTTCATCAGGGCGTTAGGATGGGTCGCAAGGGAGGGAGGTGCGCGGGGGAGTGAATTATGAGGATTATGGGGACAGGAAGAATCTGTATGATTGCCGGGAACACAAGTAATCTCCCTACTGGGGCGCTAAATGTGTCTGCAAATTTATTGAGGGAGCTTAAGACGGTCACAATAATGTCGCACACAAGGCTAGAAGCAGCGGACGTTCACAGCAGCAGAAAACGAGTGATATTTTCCCAGATAATTTTTATTTCACATCAGAGGGATTTTAGTGGTCAATTTTGGTCATATTATTCACCCTAAGGCCTATCAAAGTTCGACACTTCTAATAAACTTTTCGAAAAAAGTTCATCTTGACCGATTTTCAAAATAGAAATCCATGATTAAAGAATTAATATACCAAAAAAGGACCATTTTTGAAATACTGAGGATATTTAAGAAGGTATGAGAACATATCTAAGTCAATTTGGAACTTATTTTGATCAATTTTTTGGAACATTTTAAAAGCATTTTTTGGTCTCTATGATTATCAAATTATTCCTCTAGGAGGCCTTAAAGTGAAGAAAATTACCAAAACTTTCCAATAAATTGCATCAATAAAAATGAGGGAAAAAAACAAAAACACTCGTGCAAGTCACGTTTATTGTTCAAAAGGGGCTACTCATTTACTCGTTTATACTGCGGTTCCACTGCTGTAAGCCCTCCTCGCTCCCCAGGCCTGACTCGAAGAAGATTTCGACGTTTTCCCTTATGAGCTGAACGAAGATGGCCTCCATGAGCTCCTCTCCCTCCCCCTCCGCCTCTCTACCCTGGGCCTCGGCGGCCTCGCTGAGCGCTACGCAGACGCGCAGGTTCTGAACCTGGAGGGGGTTCTTGGTAACGGGCAGGCTCTCAACGGCGTAGCGCAGTCCGAGGAGCAGGTGCAGGGCCTCTGGCTTCTCGGCGATGGACAGCAATTTCTCCTTGCAGAATTCTCCGAACGTCCCGAGCCCCGGCAGCTTCCTCTCGAAGCGCTGAACTGAGTCGTCGTCGCAGAAGAGCTTGCTGAACTGCAGCAGCTCGGCGTCCTCCGTGAATGTCTGCAAGTTCCCTACCTGGAGCGCCTGCTTGCCGTGGGGATCCTGCTTGTAGGTGAGGTGTCCGATCTTCCTCTTAACGAAGAGCGTGATCCTGGACCTGTTCCTCAGCGAGTTGGCCGGAACGATCATGCTGTAGTACCTGTCCGAATCCAACCTGAGCTCGTCGACGTCGGAGTTGAGCAGGAGCGGGCTCATGGCCTTGACCTCCTCTCCACCTCTATTCCTATTCCTGTACACCACCGGAACGAACACCGGCGCGTTGCTGTCCACGTCGATGCACTCCACGCTGCTCTCCTTGACGGC
Organism: Triparma verrucosa; assembly: GCA_030267905.1. NCBI lineage: Eukaryota > Bolidophyceae > Parmales > Triparmaceae > Triparma > Triparma verrucosa. Next base: position 48,539 of record BRXX01000184.1, read on the forward strand.
GAGGGCGTACAGGTGTCGAAGGGCCTGGAGGTAGAACTGGTTGTCTGTGGTGGCGATGGGCCACCTGGGGTAGAAGGCGACGAGGAGCGCAGCAATGTCCTCGTTGCTGCGACCTAACGTGCAGCTTCCGCCGCCCAAAAACAGCAGCCCGATGGCCGACGCGATGCAGCCGTGGGTGCCGTATGTGACTCCGGCCTCGCACTTGACCCTCAGTTCGCTGAAGATTTTCATGGCGTCTTGGTCGCCCGTCCCTGCCATGACCAGCCCCAGGCTCACCGCCGCCGTCCCGACGCACAAATCGACGATGGCCAGGGCGGGTCGCCTCGCGACGGTGAGCCTGTCCTTGTCCTCCCTCAGCTTCTTCAGCATCAACAGCTGCTCCACGATAACCTCCTTGGCCCTCGCGTCTGCGATGAGCGAAGGAGTTGCAAGGAAGATTGGCGTTAAATTTCAATTTCAATTCAATTCATTTCCGGCCCGTCGCTTCGCTCCTCGCTTCGTTCCTCGCTTCGCTTTGCTCCTCTCAACCTCCCTCTCACCTCCAGTGCCAGCGAACCTCAGCCCGAGGGCGAAGCAGGCGCCTGCGACTATGTGTACGTAGGCCTGCTTGACGCTCTGCTGGTCAAAGACAGAGGGCGCCTTGCCGCCGCTGTCGATCGAGCCCTTGTTCGGGAGGCCCTCGCCTTCCCTCCCATTCTGCCTGTTTATATCGATGTTGGCGATGCCGAAGGCGGCCCGGAAATAATTCGAGGTGTCGCCGAGCTTTTCCCAAGCGTTAAGGACGACGGACGGTATCTGCTTCTGGACCCATGCCAACGTCGGTTCGACGTTAGTATCCCACATAACGAGCGCTCGAGAGACGACCCTCAGAAGGAGAAAGTCCGGTCGAACAGTGTCGAGCTATGTACAGGGACAATCGAGTGTTAGATGGAATGAACAAAAAATAAAATATGGATACACTTTCCAAACAGTATCCTCACCTCGGATAAAGTGGATGGCAAGCTCAAACGGTTCGCGACACTCTTGTTGCCGCTCTTGATGTGCAGCAGGCCGAGCGCCATGGTGGCGCCTGGAGAGGTTACGTCGACGTTAATTGACTCGCCCTCGAAAATCCTCGAGCAGCGCTGGGACTCTTCCCCAAGCCTGCCGTTGCTCCCAGCGCTGGCCTGGTCCCTTCCCCCGACCAAGTACTGGGTCAGGCGTTCCTCGATCTTAAGGTCCTGAAGTCCAGCAGACGCTCCGCTCTTGCCCTTTCCTAGATTTACCATCCCGAGAGCAAAGCCCGCGGCAAGCACGTACGCCTCCCGGTCGGCGATCTTGTCGGACGTGGGCTTGCGCCCAATCTCTCCCAGCAGAAACTCCGTCATGAGCCTGTGGGCAGAACCCTGGTACAGGATCCCTACACCTGCCACGGCGGCAATTTGAGCGACGCTCGAAACATCCATCTCCATGAAAGGCGGCGGGAGGAGGCTCGGAATGTGAAGGCACAGCATCTTGCTGACGCTCGGGTCACAGGTGGCCCGCTTGCTCGCGGCCATGCCTAGCAGAACCCCGACGGTCGTGGTGTCGTTGCCCTGCGTGAGGTACTCGTAAATGTCCGTCATGGCCAGGGCTCCTAAGTGCTTCCTGAGCCCGAGGGCGAAGAGCAGCCCCCCGTGAGAGTTGTTCACGGGGGGCTGCTCCACGGCCTCGGTGGGATTTGGCTTGTTGTAGACGATCCAGGTCCGACTGACGCCCTTTTCCGTGCCCAGGCGAAGGCCAGCGGCGACTCCGTTGTGAAAATCCGGCCAAGCCGTCATCTGCGGAGGGCAAGTCGAGGTGTCCAGCTGCATCGTGGCATTGGTCGGAGGGACACGCCCCGCCAGGCAGATCTGCGGGATCGGCAGGGCCTCGGCCAGCAGCGGGGAGCAGGTGCCAAGGGTGAGCATGCCTCGCCCGATGGGAGCTGCCATGGACCTGCTGCACAACAGGAGGAGCTTGGCCTGCTTTCGCTGTTCGTATTCGTGGTCCGTGACCTCGGGCGGGCGTTCGACCTTCAAGAAGATGGGCACAGAGGACCTCAGAAGGCGAGCCGCCTCCTTCACGCGGTCTGTGGAGGTGAAAAGCATCGAGGAAAATTTCTCCACGAGGAAGAGGCCGTCTTTATCCTCAGGGTCGATCCCGATTTCCTCCTCCTTGTTTTGATCCAAGGACGGAGACGTCATACTGGCAGCATAGCGAGCGTCTGGAGAATAGGGTTTCGGTTTCTCCACCATTCCATCCGCAACGGCCTGCATCTTGGACATATCCTCACGCCCTATCAAATAGTACGCGGCCGCCGGCCAGTCGGAAGGAGGGTTCTGCCTCGTCTCATGTATGGCCTCGAGGATGGGTATGACCACTCCGGGAGGAACGTTGTGAAGGTCGTCCAGAGACATCCTTTCGTCAAGGAGCGCCAAGACCACCCGCTCGGAAGGGGAGTAGGTGGGGGCCGCGCCTTGGCCTTCCTCATCGTCGACTTGCATCTCATCGGTCTCCGAGAAGCCGGACAGCAGGTCAGAATTTTGCGAGTCAAATATTATGCAATAAAGTCGGCAAATTCTACGCGACGTGTCACACGGAGGAATGGCAGGGAAGACCCTACTGGCTGCGGACGGCTCCGTAACACAAGAAAACAGCCAGTCCATGATAGACGGAGGCTCGTCAAAAGTCGTGAGGCCAGAGCGAACGAGAGAGACAACGGCGGCAGCCGGAGGAGGGAGGCCCTGCTCGTCGTACGGCTTGTCGAGGCGATAGTGCTTGACGAAGTCATCCGCGTCCCCGCAGGAAACGGCGAAGAATTGCAGCAACTCAGACAGGGGGGAGAGCCACTCCCACCGGTTGAGCGAGAGCTTCGAGTCCTCGTAAACTAGGTGAAGCGTGTCGAATATAGTGGCTATTTGTTCTTTAGCGGAGGGGACGCTTGGGAGCGGAATCCTTTCCAAAATAGCTGCCTCAATCAGCGGGTGCGTCTTCGACGACAGAGAGGAGGCGCTTGAAACGCAGGACTTAATAACGCCGGAGAAGCTATTCGCCAGTGTCGGATTCGACTTTAAGTAATTCTTGGCGAAGTCAGACGAAATAAGGCTCTGCAAATCAGTCTCGGCCCCCTCTTCCCCTGCCGCCCCTGATCCCCCGAGCATCGCTTTCAGGACAGTGCAAACTCCGAACCAGGCTGGATCGGTGAGGTTGCGAGAGTCGGGTATAGGAGACAACGGATCAGCGAGAGCTTGTGCCGCTGACACGCAGTCTGCCCTGATGGTGACGGCTAGAGAAGGCGGCAAAGTGGAGCCTAGAGCGTGGAGGACGGTCTCGCCGAGGGGTGACATCGAGGAGAGAGAGAGGGACACCTTCACGCGGATGGACTTCGTGGTGGAAGGATCGTCGGAGGTCTTGTAGAAGAGATGTACGCGGTCCTCAACGGCGAATTTAACTCCCGTGATGACGGTAGCAACGCGGCTGGGTAGCTGGAAGTTACACTCCACCAACTCAGTCATGCCCGAGTGCAGGAAAAGTTTGTTCTCATGATTCAAGAGGATCGTGTCAATCCCTCCCGGCGTCGTCGAAGCCGTCACGGGCTGAGCGGCTTTGCAGGGTATTTCCCCCGCGGTCGTCGCCCCGCAGACGGCCCCTGTGTGCTCGTCAACGGTTAGCTCGAGTACTTTCAACTTCCCGTCGGAAAGAAGAGAGAGGAGGGGGAAGCCGTCCAAATCGGTGGAGGGGAAGACGGTCGTGGAGGGGGACTGGGAGCTGGAGGGGGGCTCGGCCCAGACGCAGGTGAGGGCGGAGTGAGGGTGCAGCTCTGTGTTTTCGGGATTGAGGAATTGGGCGGTTTGGACGAGGTCTGAGTTCAGTTGGTTGCTGAAAGATGAACCGGGGAGCGAAGCGACGAGTTAGCATTGAACCGGCAGAACACTAACGACACATTTTCCCAACGAGGGCCAATAATCAACTTCTCCAGCGCTTCTCACCTCTGAGACATGGAAGGCTGATCAGCAGGTCCATCCTCCAAATTATGGTTAGAGTGCGTCGATATAACCGTAGTATTGAGGAGCTCAGGGTGATCCGATCCTACCCCTAAAGCGCTCGCCAAAGCCTCGTTATGCGACTGCAAAGTTGAACCAGCGGGAGTGTGAGGACCGTGGTTGTTGGAGGAGAGGGTGGCGGCGAGGATGGCGACGCGAGGGACGGAGGAGGAGGTGAGGTTAGCACTGTTCTTGTTGCGGAGGGTTTGGGTGAGGTCGGTAAGGGCGGCGTTGGCGATAGGGTTGGAGTCGACTTTCCCGGGGAAGGGCAAGTCCGTGAGGGGAGGGGGGAGAGGAGGAGGAGGAGCGTCCTGCAGAGCCCAGACGGCGTGGCGGTGAAGCTTCTTGTGGTAGGTCACGGCGAAGGGAGGGTGAGGGGCAGAAGGATCCTCTCCGTGGATGTACACGAGCGTCTCGTACGCGTCGGTAAGGAGCGGCGGGCTGGGCTGGGCCGCGTCGGAGGCCTGGGAGGTGTCCTGGGGAGGATTGGATTCGTCGACAGAAGGGTCGATGTCGTCGTCGGTGAGGGTGAACGCAGCGACGGGCTTCAGCTCGTCCAGAGGGTGACGGAGCGTGAAGAGGGACGGGAGGGGGGAGTTGGGGACTTGAGAGCGGTCTTGAGAGGGGAGAGTGGTGTCCAGAGGTGGAAGGGGAATGGCGGGAGGAGGGGACGTCAGCCTGTTAGTTTTCGGCGGCAGCTGTGGTGGTGGTAGTGGTGGTTGGGGGTGGTGAAGGAGGAGGGTTAGTATATATATATTAAATTTTAGAACGGAAGCGCATGAGCCTCTCACCTTGATCTCAACGTCGCTCACATCCTCATCCTCATCCAAATTCATAGCCGGCAAGTCCGGCGGTTCAACGAACGCGTGCTCTATCCCCCCCCTCCCATTAATAATACTTGAATCATCCTCAGTAGGGCAACGCTGTATGAACAACCCATGACTGTAAGAAGGAAAAATAGCGTCAGACTCGAACGGGAGGGGAACATCGACAATACCCCCCCCAGCTGTATGAACCTGTAAAAGACTAGGACTCGAAAGTACACACAAACTCCTACTAGTAACGTCGTACGTTAGACCAGTCAAGGTCGTGGAGGACGTTGAGTTGGGGGGCTTGGTGTCGTAGAAGTTCGCCCAGGTGGCGGTTATGGTGTGGGGCTTGGAGCAGCCAGGGGAGGGGGGAGTTATCTCGTACGTGCGAATGTTTGGGGACGTGAGGGGGGGGAGGGAGGGGGCATTCGCGTTTAAGTGCATGTCGGGGTGCATGGGTATCTGTGAGAAGGTGCGCCAGATGACGCGGGTCTTGCGGCGGCCGTGGGCGTTGTTCTCGGAGGGAGGGTCAGTGACGAGCTGAAGGACCTCGTCGGTTGTGTGGGTGACGTTCAGGTGAGAGTCGGGAGAGAGGTCTAGAGGTTGAGTTGGTTGGGTGTTTGGGTCTTGAGGGATTTGTGGAGGGACTTGTGTTAACAGTTGTTTGTGTTGTGCATCGGTGGCACCTGTTAGGGTTCCTGTTAGGGTTCCGTCAGTACCATCGGTGGCACCATCGGTGGCATGCCTCACAAAAGTATCGCTGCTAGACTTTGTCACACACAGACACGATGAGGGAGGTAGAGAGCAGGCGTGGAGGTTCGTCAGCAGCATGATGATGAGGCGAGGTCTTGGCCCACACACACAGAGTGAAGCTGGAGTGTTTCTCGCAGTCTGTCGAGCGAGAGAGAGAGAGACTTCTAGTTTAGATTTGAGCACTTCGGAGGCAAAAATGAGGCTGCCGCTGATGCAATAAAACCAACAACAGAGCGATCTAGCACACGATTGGATCGCACTCAATGGCTACAAAGGGCCGTTTGTGGAGCGCACTGCAGGTATTATATCGGAAACGTTTCTAAGTGCGCTGAGTGAATGAGAGGGAAAAATGATCATGTTCCTGAGAACTTATCAGTCATCATAACGCTCTCATTCCAGGCCTCATAACGCTCTTATTGTTAAATCTTGCATTCTCTTGACACTCCAGAGTTGCATAGAGTCACTGATCCACTTCCATACGTAATTTAAAGTCGTCCTTTCAGTCATAAACTAGTCATACCGCCTTCTGAACCCCTCCCAACGTGCGCATCACACCCTCCCTCCTCTTTCCTCCTCTTTCATTTCGTTGCTCATGGAATGGCTACAAGTGGACGTCGTCCCAACTCAAGCCTGCCTCGACTTCTCAAACAACCGTGACAACACAACTCGCTCTGTCCCCAATCCTACACCAACAATAAAGAACCACAGCGTGACCCTCTACAACGACAAGCTCTATGTCTTCGGCGGCTACGACGGCAGGAAGAACCACAACAGCCTCAGAACCTTCAACACCAAAACATGCGAGTGGGCGAACTGCACTAATTTCGAGTCCAAGGTCCCTCCCGGTCGTAACGGTCACACCGCGACCCTCGCCATAAACAAGATCGTGGTGATAGGCGGCTGGCTAGGTCAGGGTCCCCTTGCCGCCGACGACGCTTGGATTCTGGACTTGAGCGATGAGCAGTGTCTTTCCTGGTCTCAGTTGGACAATACAGGTGAACCTCCAGGTCCTTGTAACATGCATTCCGCAGACTACGTCGAGTCTAAAGGAGAAGTATTCGTGTTTAGAGGTGGAAACGGTAGAGAGTACCTCAACGATCTCCACAGTCTTAACGTCGAGGCGAAGGAGTGGAGGAGGGTGTGGACGCAGGGGGAGCCGCCGATGGAGAGGGCGAACCATTCTAGCTCTGTTATTAAGGACGAGATTTTCGTTTTCGGGGGGTGGAATGGGAAGGAGAGGTGAGAGAAGTGGAGGGGAGCCAGACTAAAATTCGAAGTAAGCGAAAGAGACTTAACCCCCCCCCCCCCCCCC
>BRXX01000184.1:60733-80402 GCA_030267905.1 Triparma verrucosa
ATGGACGAGATGGAGTTCACCGAGGCTGAGTCCAACATGAACGACCTTGTCTCCGAGTACCAGCAGTACCAGGACGCCACCGCCGAGGAGGAGGGCGAGTTCGACGAGGACGAGGAGTTCGACGCCGACATGATGTAAATTACTATATCAGTCAAGTCCCAACTCTGGTTCAGTATACGTAGGAGAATTTAAAATATTCAAGCGCACACACACACACACATTTTCACAAAAAAAATTGTTCTTTCTTGTTATTTGCTAACTTGTTAAGTTGGTCGGTTCCTTATTTGAGTTAGTATATTTTTTGATATGTGGGGGGAATCTGAATTCTTGTTTCCTCCTTCCTATCGATCTGTGCTCTGTTTTCACTTTCAGTTCACAGCTTATTTTCATTGCTTTCTAGTATCTCGCGAATGCTCAATCTTAATGCATTCGCCAGTTATATTGCGGAGGGAGTCATAAAAGTCGCTCCATCCATCCATCTCGTTGTTTTTTTATTTAATTGCCTACTGTGGCGATGACTAGCAGCGTCAGATATTTGGTGTATGACCCTGCAATTCGCCTTCCCCCCCCCCTTCCAATTTCGTTTTGTAACATTTTTGGAACGCACTAACGAGTCGTCACACTTCACTTCAGAGGTACCTTCCCGTTTGTGTAAGGTCCCTTCGAGCTTCTCTGGCGATACCCCGCCTTCTGATTGTGTTCATATCCCCGTCGCTTTGGTTGTTGGTGTGAGCAAGAGAATAGGAGAGAGATGGAGAGATAGAGAGATATACATCGTATCGTATCGTATCGTCTCACCTCGAACTTTGAACATCATCGGTGCTCTCCCCCCCCATACCCCCCCAAGTTGTTGGGCGCTGTCGGATCGCCTCTACTTCGTCGGAACGGATAGACTCGAGCAATCCAGGATCCGAAACAGCCCAGCCCGGAATGGTTGACTTGACCCGTGCATCCCACCAGTCAGGCTGCGATTCATTCCATTCTGGGATATTCCACAATGTCCAATCCACCACCTCTTCCTTAATGGCCGACCACTTGTGGACGCTCTTTGTGAATATCTGGATTTTCAACTCATCTTCTTCGTTCTTCTGGAAGAGATCAATAGCTTGCTGATTGCCACTCTTTGTATCGTAGAAAGTCTTAATATACTCAGGCTTGAAACTCTTCAGGACGCAGAGGAACATGAGACCTTGCAAGAGAAATAGGCTGCCGATCTGCGCGAGGGGAGCAAATGTTGTTAGCGTTCAACTCGAGATAGCTTATGTTATCACCTCGTCGCCGTGACCGGCCAATAGTGGCTTCACTCACCATTGTACATAAATGTTGTGGCTCGAGAACCATGTCATATCCCCTTGCCTTCCCTTCGTCACTCTGCACAAAGGCCAAATACTTCAAGCCGAAGAAGTAACAGAAAAACGGCATCGAGAGCAGCGTCCAGCACCAATATACCCCCCCTAGCTCGTAGGGATGGCGCATATGGACGTTGCCGGTAAAATCAGTGATAATTTTGCTGCAAACTCGGAGGAGTAAAGAAAACCAAAAAACAGATAAAAGAGATTCTGAATGTTGTCCACTTTCTTTTAACCCGTAAGCAAAGTCGTGCCTAAGGAGCTTGTAGAGCAGGTATACAGCCATGTCAGTGAAGAGGTAGACGATGACGTACCTGCAGTGTCAGCGGGAAAGTTAGAGACGAGTTGGTGTGGTGTGGTGATGGGCGACTTCATTCTGGAAATTTCTACTTCATACTCACTTGACAGAAATGATCCCTAAAAGGGAACAGCAGAAGGCCTTGGCCAACAATTGACATGATGACATGACTAACATCGCGAGAGCCGCCTTCATCCTCTGCAGAGCTTTGTCTGGCATGTAACCGTAAAAATTAGGGGTGTGTTTACGATTACTAATGTCTGTGTCCATTTCATACGCAATCAGAGTTGAAATGAAAGAGGCGGTGACGACGGAAGTTACAAGGCCAAAAATAGCCGAACTCGAGGTCGTGGACCCAGAGAGGAGCGCCAAGACTTGAATGCACGTGCCAGGAATGGCTTCGGCGAGCAATTCTGAGCACTTGCCCATAATCATCTCAGTGTGGAGATCAGTGAAGCTTCCGACTTCCGCCTCGGCCCCTCTAGAGACGCGGTACGCATTGATTCCAGGCTTGGTGAGAGTGAAGACAGCCAGAATTTCCCTAAATATATTGCTCTTAGGCTGATTCTTGTTCTGTTGGTAGACGAGAAAGAGCTGCAAGGCAATGTTGAGGAGGATGGAGGCTAAAATGGCTCTCGCGAATCCTTTTCTTCCATCTGCATAGTATACGAAGATCATATTAATATCGCTGGTGGTGTCAAAAAATGAGAGGAGGACGCCGAGGGTAAGCCTGAAACCGTCGCTAGTCTTGTTGCCGGAGTTGGCAAGTCTGACGCTCGTGATAATGAGGGCTTCCTCAAGGAAGGGATTACGCTGATGGTCGTTGGAAAGGGGCAAGGGATACGTGAGGGTGTGTGAGGGAGTGTGTGGGGAGGAGTAAGGTGAGAGACGGTGCTTCGACTGCCGATTTTCGCGTTCTGCTGCAGTATTAAAAGCGCCGCTAATTTCCTTTAGTAGATTTACAGTAGTGAGGTAACTCACCTTGGTGAGCTCTTTCATGGCCGGGTAGCGGTCAAACACCGCTTTGATCACATCATCGGTGATTTTGGACGTATTGGACAGGGAGTCAAACCCCCTAGCCACCTGTATCAAATCAGACCGCGTGAGCTGAGTGCTCAACTTGTCACATTCTGGGAGGACAGAAGCTAGGGAGGGAAAGAGTTGGTGGGCGTTTTGACATTTTCACAAGGTTGGGGTTAGTCTTCTGAAGGTTTGAAGAAATAAAGGCGAGGAATTTAGGTAAGGTTGTTGACGGCAGTTCTCACCTAACTTTCGCGACCGCATGAGCTCACAAAAAAACAAGATTATGACCTCAGCGTCCTTGGGCGCTGAAAGGGAAGTTTGTTTGGAGGGAATTGCAACAAGGTCGCTGCTCGACTGGGCCTGAGACTGCGGGGTAAGCGGGGACGGAATATCACTATTCTGGAGCAGGAGCTCCTTTTCCTCGATAAGCCTTGCATTTTCCACTTTCATTACTGCCATTTCGAGGAGTTGGGAAGATAGGTATCGATTCGAGGACCTCAACTTCGTAATCTCGTCCTTTGCCAGTTGTAATTCCGCAGCAATTGCCTCATAAGAGAGTAGATATCTCTCCTCAGGACTTATTTTAACGGTAGCCATGATGGCTGTTAAGATATCTGTGAGGACTGACTGAAATGGCGCACTTTGGCATTCCCTCCCTTCCATCCCAAAAAAAGCCTACAAGGTTTGCAAGTCATTCTGACGTCTTTAATGGCAGCAACAGATCCCAAAGCACAGCTGGCAATAAATACCACCACCCTGCCCATCCGACCTGGCCGAAACATTCACGTTAAGCAATGGAATAATACAGTTAGTGAGGATGCAGCGGTGCCGGCAACTCAGCATGCTTCAAGGCGAGCAAGCCTGCGGACCTTTTTTAATCCACTGGGGGGAACACTCCTCTTCGTTCATGGATCTTGCGCCAGCGTGGACCAGTTTGAGAGCTTGATGTAAGAAAGTTGTTACAGCAATTACTGTATTTTGTGAGGGGTTAGGATACTACACTTGATTATGTCTCATACACATACACGCACACCAACACACACACACACACACACACACACACACACACTACACGGCACTCGTGTTCTCGCAGCAACGAGCTGGGACCCTTTCTAAAGAAGAAGAACTTCATGGCGGAGGGTTTCGATGCCTATGGGTGTGGACAAAGCGATAAACCAAAGGTGAAGGAGGCTTATGCTGAGGAGGAGTTACAGGAAGACCTGAAGGCAGTCTTCAGCAAAGCCAAGCATCCGACGACCAACTTTATAATTGGGCATAGTTACGGTACGTCGCAAGTAATCAAACTTTACAATTCCTTGTCGTCAGAAGAGCAGAGGTGCGTCAAAGGTATCGTGCTTCTTTCGGGGTCCCTGCCCGGCACCAACGGCGGCCACCCCATCTTCATTCTGCCAAGCATGATTCTCGAGTTTCTGCAGGGCTGGATGAGCTCCAACTTCCGAAAGGCTGCATTTCACCCAAAAGCCAGCGAAGAGCTCCTGGCGCTAGCAGAAGGTGAGGGGGATATTGGAGTGCGACGAGCTACGAACGACGCTAACCCAATTTTTTGTCGCAGCTCGCTCGAATCAAAACCCGATGTACATGTGCAAGTACTTTTACGAGCAGACGAAATGGGCGACGTTCGAAGAAGTCAAGGCGGTGAACTGCAAGGCGTTGATCGTTCACGGAGATAGCGACCGAATACTGAACATTGAAGCGGGGCGGAGATTGCACAGTGCGATGGGAGCCAAGGCTAGTTTTAAGGTGATGGATGAGGTGTCGCACCAGGTTATGGAGGAAGATCCCATGAAACTGGCTGAAATACTAGTCGAATTCATGACGGAGTGCCTTAAATAATTTCCGAAGGTATTTTCTTTGTTTCCAAATCAATCGTTCTTCTTAGCTTCCCCGCTCTTACTCAATTTAATCGCCTCTTTTTCTCCCTTTGTCTTGGGCGTCACTCCTCCAACGTTCTCGTGCAAATCCTCAACGACGCTCTTCCCCAAAAACATCAAATCGAACACGTCGTACCCGAGCACTGCGTTCGCCGCCATAGCCCCCGCCGCGATCCTCCCCGACATCGAGTCGAACGTCAGATCCTCCCCGGAGAGGTACAGGTTGGGGTAAGGCGTGGAAGGCTTCACGCACTTCGCGGCGAAGCGCATGCAGTTGTGCGTCAAACCCCGACGGATTACGTCGGAGAGAGTTGAGGATGACACGACTTCGGGAGTTAGAGTGGGAAAGAGAGTCTGGAGGTCAGAAAGGATCTTGCGCTTCATGTTGGCCTTAGTTTCGGTTGTCGTGGAAGTGCTGGGGGGTTGTCGGGGGTGTGAGAATAGTTCTTCGGCTGGGTCGAATACGCTTCCTCTTTTTCTTCTCGCTCACCTGTTTATTTTGTACGAGAGGGTGGCCTCTCCCGCTTCTGGGGCTATCACGAAGTCCTCGTCGGCCTCCACCGTCACGACGCAACAGGAAGTCTCCGGATCATTCAACGTCTCCCAAGACGGATCCTGAGCGCTGGGGAAGGTCACGTGGCACCATGACGTTCCGGGGGTGAACTTGGGAGGTTGAGGTTCAGCCCCGATGTCGCCCTGCTTTACCCCCATGCGGTTGCCCGCCTCGTCGTGCTTGACCTCGTCGACGGGCAAGCTCGCGGAGGGGAGCCTCCAAAAATCGGCGCAAGGAAGCTCCAGCTTTGACGACGATTTATTGAAGGTCAGGTAGAGCTTCAAGAGCGGACGGCGCTCCTTCAGGAGCTCGAGGTTCTCCACAGGGGTCTTGGAGCGGATGGAGGAGTCGATTAGGTTCACCAAGGTGTGCTGGAGGGGGAGGGAAGAGATCACGGCTATTTTGGCAGTGAAGACTCTGCCGTCGGAGGTTTTCACGCCGGTGCATTTAGGTGGTGGGGCGGTGGAAGTGGCGGAAGAGGACGAATCAGCGGGGGTTTCGAAGACCAGTCTCTCGATCTTTGTGTCTCCGAGGTTGTAAACTTCTCCACCGGCCTGTGCAAGTTTGCGTTAGAGAACCTCCATTGAATCCGTCCACTCCTCTAGTTAGTTCTAATTTCTTATCATCCCTCACCTCCTTAATAACATTCTCCATAGCCTTCCCCAAAACCCTCCCCCCCCCCACAGGCCTCCAAGCCCCCTCCCCCCCCCCCGCCTCCAAAACCTGCACCCCCATCGAACACGAACTTGGAGATATATTCTCAGCCTTAAAACCCACCCCCGCTATATGCGACCTAACTAGAGGCGTCGCCGATTTCGGGATCAAAGAACGGAACAGGTCCTGAGAATAACGGACGCTGCATTCATGGAAGGAACCTTTGCCGAGGTAACCCCCGAAAGCGTCCATGAGACTTTGAGTGTTGGGGTCGATTATTTTTCTGTTGAAGAACTTTGAAGCGTCGGATTTTAGGAGAGAGCAAGCGTGGAGGTAAGGTTCGAGGGAGGTGGAACCGTCGAAACCGTCGAGGAGGACGGACGAGAAATCGGAGATCAGGGAGGAGGACACGACGAAAGGCGCAGATTGACCGCATTGGATTATGGAGGAGGCGTAGGCGTTGGAGGGGGAGCCGAGGCGGTAGAGGCGGACGCCCCCTAGGGGGTCGGACGAGGTGCGGACAGCGGCGGAGAGGTGCTTCTGGATAGGGAGGAGCCTTTTGGCTGTGAAGTCCTCGGAGTCGAACGTCACTCCGTCGTGGGTCACGGAGGAGATAGAGCAGCCGCCCTCGGAGATCAGGAGGACCTTGAAGTTCTGGAGGGACAGGAGGGAGGCGGCGTAGAGGGAGGAGAGGCCGGGACCGAGGATTATCACGTCGTATTCGGTGGAGGAGTCAGGGGGGAGGGCGGAGGAGCCTACGGGGGGGAGGGAGGAGGAGGAGGTGAGGTTGTTGAAGGCGGGGGAGTTCTTCAGGTTCAGGATCGACGGTTTAGGGGAGGAGGAGTCGTTTGGCCCCGTGAACTGCTTCTTCCGGTACCCGGAGACGAAGCGGGCGAGGGCCAGGGTCAGGATGATGAACCACGGCTTGAGGGAGAGCAGGAAGCACACGATGAGGCCCAGCAGGGTCGGAGGGAGGCTGAAGCGGTTCAGCATCGCCAGGAACATCACGATGCCGCCGGGGGACATCCTAGGCTCCCCGAAGGGAGAGAAGTTCGAGTGCAAGTACGCCCTCTGGAGCGTCTTGATGTAGGAGGAGACGGTGGGGTTGGTTATCAGAGGCTTCAGAAAGCCGTATTTTTCCGTGAGGATGCGGGAGAACTTGGCGGCGTTTATGGTGGAAGGCAAGTCGTTTGTGACGGAATCTTGAAGTTGTTGGAGGTAGTTGGAGAAGTTGTCGAGTTCCTCTAGAGTCTTAGCGTCTGGATCATTGTAGAAGGAGTTGTTGTTGTTGTCTGTGTTGTCTGTGTTGTCGGTGTTTTCAGTATCGTCAGCGTCGTCGTCGCCAGCGTCGTCGTCGCCCGTTTGGGTTCCTGAATCATCAGCGTCGTCATCATCTTTGTCATTGTTAGCGTTTGAATAATCATCGTTGACGTTTGCTAGCTTTTCTAATGTCTCTAACTCCCTCTCAGCGGCAGCGGCAGCATTAGCTTCGGCTTGATCCTTTAGTTTTTGTGTGATTATTGGTAGAGGACTTAAGGCCTGTAAATTGGGCATTGTATTTAGAGCCTTTTAAAGCCTTTTAATGACACAAATTAGGCTATTCTTGTAATATTACGAAGCCCTGACAGTGATATATAGGCAGACGAGTGGATAAAAGTAACTAAATAGCGTTGTAGGCGGTCAGAAGGCGTCGGGGCTGAAAAGGGCGATGTATGTCGTAGAATTAATAGAGGGTTTTATTCTTCAACGCACACTTATAACGTTTCGGGAGGATGGACGCTAGGCGGAGAGTCTTGAAGACAATGGGGACGGTGTGGCTCTGTAAGTACGGAAATTATTTTGATGGATTCTCCTCCAGACAAATGACCAAAATCACCACTGCTTTTTAGACACACTGCTTTTTCCTCTTTGCTTTGTCCTGATCTTAAATCATCGAAATAACGTACACAACATCCAAGAATACATCAGAATACTTTTCGGTGAGTGTCAGGGCAGCTTTCTCCACAGCTTCAGGCGGTCCATTCCCGTGCCCCCGTCTCGCTTGAGCTATAAACATGAAATACCGGCATGAAAACGTAGCTAACCGATCTCATGTCACTCCCCTTCCAATTTCATTGTCTTTCTACGCCAGATCGCCCCCTTAAGCCCCGCAGTCGTTACATCCGCATAGATATTTAGGTTCGTCACTTGCGCGGACCGCTAGACGTCAACGAAGGGAAGGTTAGAGCTCGTCGCTCGTGACAGTCCCTCGTAACCGTCCCCCAAGCAAGCCTCCCCCCTTCCCCCCCCCTCTCCCCCCGACCTAAAGACAATGAGCGCCTTCAAGACCCTGAAGTTAGCGTCCTCCCCCGCCATCGAGTCCGCGGCGACCCTCGCCCGTGTCGTCGCCACCGTCGCCGCCAAGTCCATCCCCTTCATAGACTCCCTCCTCTGCGTAATCGAGGAGGTCGAGAAAATGCAGAGCGACAACAACTTCAACTCTCATATGATGGAGATTATAAATCTCCTCGTCACGTCGATCTCGTCTAGCCTCCGGGCCGTGAAGAAGACGAACTTCGTTGACGACGAGGAGCACGACCAGACAACTCTCAAGAAACTAGGCGACGATATCATCCACGCGGCGAAGTTCATCAAGATGTACATGTCCACGCAGTGGCATAACAAGTACTTCAAGGCCTCGGCTTACACGTCTGAGTTCGAGATGTTGTCGAAGAAACTTTTGTACGGGATGCAGTGTCTGCACTTTGAGTTCTCGGCTACCGAGGGGAAGAGGAACAAGAAGCTGACAGAGGATATCATGACGAAGCTGAACGCCGCGAAGAGCAAGGACGAGGTCGCCGAGGCTATGAAGAGGGTCGAGGAGGAGGCGAAGGAGACCAAGAGGAACCTCGAGATCGCGCAGGAGCTGCTTCAGAGCCAGGGGGAGAAGAACGCAGAGGAGGTAGAGAAGAAGGCAGAGGAGGCGAGGGCCATGGAGGAGAAGCTGCAGGCGGCGGACGCGAAGATCAAGGAGGCCGAGGCGATGAAGGCGCAGGTCGAGGCAGCCAAGGACGAGGAGATCGCGGAGCTCAAGAAGAAGCTCGAGGAGAGCGCGAAGCAGTCGGAGGAGGAGAAGTTGGAGCAGGAGAAAATCATGAAGGAGAGGGAAGAGGCTCTGGAGAAGAAGCGGGCGGAGCTCGCGAGGGACGCGGAGAACCGCGCCGGAGGCGAGGAGGAGGGGAAGGAGGAGGAGGAAGAGGAGGAGCAGCATGAGGACGCCTTCTCCGCCACCCTCGACAAGATCGTGGCGGGAGATTACTGCCCCCCGGAGGCGCTGAAGTTGTTGAAGGAGCTGGGCGAGTCGTGTCGCTGGGGCGTATCTCCCGACGGATTTGTGCTTGACTGCGAGCTTGAGACTACCATCTTCAACCTCCTGAGCGAGGCGAACAAGTTGGAGGACATCGCGCTGCAGCTCGAAGAGCACGGAGATCAGGAGGGCGCGGACGAAATGGGTGAGAGAGAGAAAGGAGCGAGCGAATTTAAGTAAGCGCTATGGAACAGAGTTTATTAATTATCTAACGCGAACATCACTTTTTTGCTCGTCGCAGATGATAAGGCCGAGGACTTCATGAGAAGGGTCACCGAACTCGAGGACCACCACAAGGGCATTGTCCTCCCGACGGCCTCCTCGTTGCTGTTCGCAATTGAGCGAATGTTAGGTGAGAAGCCGCGAGGAGCGAAGCGAAGCGACGAGCCAGGAACACAACTCATGTATGTTATCATCTTCCCGTGACTCACTTCGCTTCGCTCGTTGCAGATTGGAACGATGAAGCCAAGAGGGCTTTGGCCAACGCGAACGCCGACGAACTGGTCGCCAAGAACGTCGTCGTGAAGGAGAAGCGCGCCGCCGCGGCCGAGGCGGAGGTAAAGTGGCGAGCGGCCAGGAAATCCGCGGATCCGGAGGTGCGCAAGAACCGAAAGCAGCTTAGGAAAGATCTTGATCTGGCGAACAAGGCCGCGCTCGAAGCCGAATTCAATGTGGGCATATTCCGCCCCGACGACGGCGCCGAAGCGGAGAAGCTACGTCTGCAGAATATCGAGGTCATCAGGGCGATCCTCGTCACCGCGGAGCAGAAGGAGACGGAGACTAATGACCTGGATTGGGAAAAGACAGGCAAGGAACCCGTCGAGAAGAGCCGCGACACCGGGAAGGAAATCTGGTCGCACTTTCGAAGGTTCGCGAAGCGGGGCGACGTCGAATTTGAGAAGGCTCTGCTCGCGAGTTTGAAGGAAGAGCTCAGCGAGAGCGAGAGGGAGGAGCGGCTCCAGTACATGGAGACCTCCTTGGCATTGATTGGTCTGCCCCAGGCGGATTTTGAGAGGAAGTTGAAGGGGCTCGAGTGTCGTAATAGGCAGATTGTTGAACTCAGCAAGTCCCTTATTGGGGTTAAGTACGAGTACAAGGGCAGTGTGGAGGAGCTACATGCAACAAAATGGAAAAGGACAGATAATGATATAAAACAAGCGGTGAAAGAATGGTGCAGTTCGAGGAGCGCGGCGGAGGAAAAATACGGGCACATAAGCGACTGGAATGTGAGTGCGGTGACGAATATGGAGAATTTGTTTAGGGCTGATTCAAGTTCGTATGCTGGAGAGGGAGCGAAACAGTTTAACGAAGACCTATCTTCGTGGGATGTAGGGAACGTCACAAGTATGTCTCATACTTTCTGTCTTGCGCATGCCTTCAACGGCGATATCTCGTCCTGGAACACCGGCAATGTAACAGATATGCATTGTATGTTTCACGAAGCCAAATTGTTCAACGGCGATATCTCGTCCTGGAACACCGGCAATGTAACATCTATGTATCAGATGTTTTACTATGCCTCAGCGTTCAACGGCGATATCTCGTCCTGGAACACTGGCAATGTAACAAGAATGGACATTATGTTCTCCGGAGCCTCAGTGTTCAACGGCGATATCTCGTCCTGGAACACCGGCAATGTAACAACTATGAATCATATGTTTTACAATGCCTCAGCGTTCAACAAAGACACGATAAAGAACTGGAACTTATCAAAAATTTCACAAAGCGGCTACAGACCGTGACCGCACCCGAACCCAAAATGAAACTAATCACCCCCCACAAATTTTAATATTAAAAAAACAAACAATCCAATCACAAACATTATCAACATCATCGTCGTCACACATCTCATAACCCATAAATTCTAATATTCTCGTGAAACTAAAAGGGCGTTTCCTCCACGTCGACTTCGACGTCCACCCCGACCCACCCGTCGACCAAAACCTTCACCTTGCACGGCCCCCTGGCGCCCTCTCCGACTGCAATTTCGACCTCTATGTTTTCAACTCCGTTCCTGCCTCCGTTCTTCAAGCCCACGCTTTTCGGCGCAGCCAGGAGCTGCCTCGTTCCGCTGCTGCCCACTAGAACCGAGATTCCACTATCTCCTCCTCCTCCTCCTCCTCCTCCTCTCCCCCCCCTCCCGCCCCCCCTTCCTCCCCTTCCGCCGCCGCCTCCTCCCCCCCCCCTGACCTTCAGC
This sequence comes from Triparma verrucosa, assembly GCA_030267905.1. Taxonomy (NCBI): domain Eukaryota; class Bolidophyceae; order Parmales; family Triparmaceae; genus Triparma; species Triparma verrucosa. The sequence continues at coordinate 72,046 of BRXX01000184.1, forward strand.
TCCACCTTTATCACGCCCTCGCCCTTCGCAGCGCCCTTGCTCGCCTTGACGCTCTCAAGGTGCGGGACCCTGGCCAGGTCCTCGAGCACGCGCCCCGCCTTGAAGGCCCCTGCGCTCTTGAGCTTCCGCAGGAACTCGTCGTCTCCTCCCCTCCCGCCCTCCAAGCTCTTAATCTTGAGCTCCTTCAGATCCTTCCAGCCGCCCTTGTCCAGGAACCTCGCGCAGGCCGCCTCCTTGTCCTCGAAGTCCCCCTTGCCGACGATTCCGCCCACCTGCTGGAAGATGCACGTCCTGTCGGGATAGCAGCGCCTCTTGACGCAGCTATCCGCCGCGAGAATGGCGGCGGCAACGTCGAGCATCCCGTCCTTCGCCCCCTCCCCGTCGCCCACGCACACAAACAGCATGGCGGCGAAGAGCCTCCCGAGCTGGTCGACGACGGTCCTCGTGTCGTTGATGTAGTCGGAGATGGGCAGCTCCTGAGCCTCGTCCAGCCAGGCCTGGATCAGGAGCCAGCACTTGCAGTGCGGGTCCAAAAAATCCATCTCGCTCGTGACTCCCCACCTGACGTCCCCGCTCAAGTCCTCGTTCAAGTTCTCCTCGTTGTGCCTCACGGGCAGCTCGTCCATTTCCGTGCAGTAGCTGATGATTCTAATGACGTCCGCCACCGCGGCCTCCTCTGTCGACCCACCCATCACGAGCAACGGAACGTTCACAGACACGGTGTTAGATCTCTCATCCAACTCAACCCTAAACCTAAACCCTTTTCTTTTCCCCCCCTTTCACACTTTGCTTCTCACCTAATTCTCCACGAGCCTTCACCAACTCGCCACGCAACCCCCTCAGCCCGTCTCGCATCTCCTGGGGAGCCTTGTGGTGCAGGTAGAACTTGCTCGCAGCCCTGCCAAGGGCGGTGGAGAGGATCAGGATCCTGTCCTCCTCCTTCCCCAGGAACTCGGCCCCCTTCGCCTCGCCCTCAACGAGCTCCAGGCACCCCGTCCCCTGCAGCGTCTCAACCGTCTCCCTGGTCATTTTCAGCATGAACGCCTCGATCTCCTCCGCCTCCCCGGTCCCCTCGCAGCCGTAGTAGCTGGGATTCTTGAGGAGCCGGCGGTAGAAGTAGCTCCACTTCAAGAAGCCCACGCCCTCGTTGAAGCTGCTGAGCGTGCCGGTGGCCACCTCGGCGTTGAGAATCTCGCAGATGCGCCCCTGCAGCTTGCTCTCCACGGGGAAGGGGTCGTAGAGGAACTTCCTGTAGAAGTTCTTCTTGCCCTCCTGGACCAGCACGCAGGCGACGCCAAGCGTGTCGAATTGAGGCCTTCCGGCGCGGCCCATCATCTGCAGGACGTCCGTCACCGGATAGTCCACGTAACGCGAAGTCTTGCCGTCGAAGAACTCGGTGCCCTTCACGATGACGAGGTGCGCGGGGAGATTCACTCCCCAGGCGAGGGTGGAAGTAGCCACCAGCACCTGAATCTCGCCGTCCAAGAAGAGCTTCTCCACCACCTCCCTGTCGCTTCCGCTGAGGCCAGCGTGGTGGAGGCCGATGCCGAATTGCAGCGTGTGCTTCAGCGCCCCGTCACCGATGGTCTGGCAGACCAGGTCCATGTCGACGTCCCCCTTGCCGGTCAGGAAGAGCCTCGGATCCTCGTCCCCGGCGGCGTAGCTGATGAGGTCCAGCGCCGTCAATCGCGTCTGCCTCCTCGAAGCGACGAAGATAATCACGGGCTTGCCGTACGAGTGCTCCTTGATCGCGGCGTAGCACGGCTTGTTCATCGTCGCCATTCTCGGACAGTAGTGCCTGCCGGGGAAGCCCTGGATGTGAACCTCCATGGGAATGGGGCGCACCGACGGCCTGAAGTTGTACATACCAATGCCGCGGTTCGGAGGATCGAAGCTGCGACGATGATTGGTATTTAGCGAGCGTTAGCGCCCAGAAGTAAATTGTGTTGGTGGCGACTTTCTCTCACCTTATCCCCATCCACTCGCTTAGGTCGACCGGGTTCGCCAAGGCCGTCGAAAGGCCCACGATTCGAGTTCCCGCGAAGGCCTCGCCCCCCCCCTCTACTTCCTTCGCCTCTCCCTTCACCACCTCGCTGATGTACCTGGTGCGGCTCACAATCGCCTCCAGCACGGCTCCCCTCTCCTCGCCCAGGAGGTGAATCTCGTCGATGACCAAGAGGCCAACGTCCTTCGTGAACTTCCTGCCGCTCTCCTTCCAGCCCCTCGTGATGAGGTCCCACTTCTCGGGCGTGCACACGAGGACGTCGGCCTTGGCCATCGTTCGGCTGTCGTGGGTGGTGTCGCCGCTCAGCTCCAAGACCCTCCAGCCCAATTTGTCGCCCAGGTTCTTCCTCCACTCCTTCAGCCTCTCCCTCGCGAGACTCTTGAGCGGGGCGATGTAGACCGTCTTCTTGTTTGGCTGGACCCTCTTCAAACGCAGCATCGCGAGCTCGGCGACGATGGTCTTTCCAGAGCCGGTGGGGGCGCCCAGCAGGACGGACTTGTCGGTGTGGTACAGGACATGGAACATCTGCGTCTGGATCGGATTGAAGCAGTCGAACTTGTGCTCGTAGAGGCTCTCGTACTTGGGATCGAGCAGGGCCCCGACGGGGAGGGGAGTGAGGTCGAGGAGGTCCGTGTAGGGGCTGCTCTTCTCGGGCAGCATCAGCCTCTTGAAGCTCACGGGCAGCACCTGCTCCACCCCCACAAACTGGTCAGACGTGAGCTTGACGTAGTACTGGGGCGGCAGCGGGTCAAAGGCAGGGATCGTCAGCTCCACCTCCATCACCTCCGGGTGCGAGCGCTTGCTGAAGAGGATGAACTCCTGGTGGTACACTCGCTCGTTCTCGCCATCCTCCACCCACAGCCAAAAGCCCTGCGCTCCGCCGCACCATTTGCTGTGCCAGTCGAACATCGACGACAGGGTCAGGGTGAACTTGAGGATGGAGCGCGAGAGCGGCTGGACCGTGCAGGACATGGCCAAGTACGGAAGAAACTTCACGTGCTTCCTCACGGTTGCGCCGCCCCTCTGCCAGTGGCAAAGCTGGCCGATCTCGTCATTCCCCATGTCAAGCAGGCTCATGGTGTAGTCGAAGCTGGAGTAGCCTCGGCTCTCAATGGCGGGGAAGATGTTGCGGGGCAGATCCTCCGAGAACTGCCGCAGGGGAGTGTGGAACCACCAGACCCGCTTGTCGATGCTCTTGGCGATTCGCAAGAGCTTGGCGGCCTGCCCGGCCATACCTCGCTTCAAGCACATCTCGAACAAAGCCCTGGCGACGCGCCCGGCGTTGGAAGCGATGTAGTTCGTGTCGCTGATGAGGGTGAAGGAGTTCACCTTCGCGTGGCCGATGTACGCCTGCAGCAATACGTTGGACTTGCCGGCGCTCTCGTCCACCGTGCTCTTCACAGCGAGGGGACAGTGCTGCGCCGAGAGCTCGTCGATCTACGAGTAGTATTTTGTGAGAAATGTGTGTGTTGGTGTGTGTGTGTGTGTGGGGTCGCTGCGTCGTCTGTCTCACCTCCTTAAGCTCCTCCTGCCGGACCTTGACGTTCGTGAACTCGCATGCGGAGCAGATCACGTGCAGGAGCTCGACCTCGCTCGGGCTCGGCATCCTCGCCAGGAGCTCGTTGAAGGTGGCCACCGACTCGTTCTGGATGTAAAAGTGAGACGCCACCCTGCCCAAATCCGTGACGGCTAGGTTACCGGAGCGGGGATCGTAGCGGAGCATTCTCCTCTCGTCGAGCAGCTTCGCCGCGTTGATTACCAGCTCAGTTGTCTTCTTCTGCAGGCGCGGGTCGGTCTCGATGTCGGCGACGTTGATCCCGTACGCCATGGGGTTCTTGAGCATCCTGACGTAGAGGTACGTGTACTGGAGCCACTGGCTTGCCTCCTGGATGTTGCAGACAGTACCTCCCACGACCTCGGCGTTGAGGTGGTCCGCGAGCTGCTTGATGAAATTGGACTCGATCGCGCTCTGGCTCACGAGCAGGTTCAGATACCTGGGGAGGCCCTTCTGGGTCGTGATCAAGTTGGCCTCTCCGAAGGTGTCGAACTGCGGTCGCCCGGCACGGCCAAAAATCTGCTGAACGTCCAAAATGGACAGGTCCATCATGCCGCCCTTCTCGGCGTTGTAAACTTCCGTGCCCTTGATGATGACGGTGTGGGCGGGGAGGTTGACTCCCCAGGCGAGGGTGGCGGTGCAGCAAAGGACCTTGATGGCGCCCTCCGCGAACATGCTCTCGGAGAGCTTGCGGTCACCTCGCAGCATGCCGGCGTGGTGGATTCCCATGCCGTTGCGAAAGTGGCCAGAGAGCTCGCGGTTGCGGGACTTCTGCGCCTTGTCGGCGAACTTGCCGTACGCCGATCCCGGGTCGTTGGAGGTCAGGAAGTACCGCTCCAGCTCCCCCCTCTTGGCCGCAATCTCGGCCAGCGCGCCGCAAGTCAGCCCGGTGTCTTTTCTGCTGTGGACGAAGACCATGACCTGGTACCCTCGCCTCAAGCTGTCCACAATCGTGTCGTACGCGATTTCGTTCATCTTCTTGATGCACTTCCACCGATCCTTCTCTGTCACGCCGAAGAAGGTTTGGGAGAGGGGGACGGGGCGATGCTCAGGCCCGAAGTAGAACAACCCGCGCTCCAAGTGGACGCGGAGGAAGCTCGCCACGTCCTTGTAGTTGGGCAGCGTCGCGGAAAGACCGACGATGCGAACGGACTTCTGAGAGGACTCGACGAGGCGGTGAAGCCTGGCGACGACGGACTCGATGACGGCTCCTCGGCCGTCGGCGAGGAGGTGCACCTCGTCGATGATTAGGAGGCCGCAGGACTGCGACAGGCTGCCGTCGCCGCCCTTCCTGGTGACGACGTCCCACTTCTCGGGGGTCGTGACGATGACATCCGTTCTTTCGGCCTCCGCCTTGGTCAGCTGCATGTCGCCGGTGAGCTCGGCGACCTTCAGCTTGAGCGGCTTCAGCCTCTTTCCGAACTTCTCCACAACCTCCTGAGCCAGCGCCTTCATGGGCGCGATGTAGATGACCTTCTTGCCGCTCTCGAACTCGGAGCTGCCGACGTTAGCGTAGGCCGCGTAGGGGTCGTCCTCGTTCTTGATCACGCCCTTGTCCCTGAAGTGCGCCAGGACGGTGAGCATCGCGACGTTGGTCTTTCCGGCTCCAGTGGGGGCGCAAATGAGGAGGTTCTCCTGCGACTTGAAGGCCGTCTTGAACACCGTCGACTGCATCGGATTGAGCGTAGGGATATTCGTGAACCCCTTGATGCACGTTTTGTCCATGGAGTCCTTCAAAACTATTCTAGCGCGGAGGCTGTCCTCGTCTCTGAACTTGGCTGGGACGTTGACGACTTCGTAGCCGTCCTCGTAGTCTCTAGTCGTTCCCGCAGGCAGGCCGGTTTTTTCGTAGTACTGCGGGGGAAGTGTTGGGTGGTTAGGGTTTTGTGTTGTTGTGTGTTGGGATGTGTGTGGTGTGGTGTTGCTCACCTGCTTGCTGCCCTCGGGGTTGAGAGCGCTCTTCATGGCCTCGATATCTTCAGCACTGCATTTATTTAATCGGGTTAGAATTTTGAGTGGTGTAGGGATAGGTAGCGATAGTTCTCACCTGGCGCCTCGGAAACCGCCACCTTGAAGTCCCAAAGAGCGCTCTTGAGCGAGGTAAGCCGGATCGAAGCCGACATCTTCGAGGAAATCTGACTGGGCAGAGTTGAGATTGTTCAACGAGGAGAGGTTGGAGCGAGCCGTTGCGGCAGCCTTTTTCGCAGCCTTCATCGCCTTTTTGTTCTGCGAGGAAGTGAATGTGTAGACGTGGAGAGTTGTGAGGTTTACAAGGGTTAGGGTTTGAAGTGAAAGGTGACATGAACGAAATTGGACTAATCTGAATTCTATTCTCACCTGCTTGTCGCTCGTCCTCTTCACAGTCACTCCGACCAACGCAGGCGCGTTGTTCGTCTTGGCGGAGAGGGCGGCGAGGTCAGACTGAGCGAATTCGGCCGCAGCCTGCGCCACTGCGAGCATGGTCTCGGCGTTTCGAGCAGCATCGTCCAAGGACGTGGAAGGAGCGCTCTTGCTGGAAGGGTTGAACTCGGAGACGCACAAATCCACGTACGTTTCCACGCCGAGGGTGTTGCAAGCGGCGACGATCGAAGGTATGTGCTCGAATATAGAGAATATAGACGTCACGTTGTCCTCCCCGAGCAGCGCAAACAGAGAGCCTTGAAGGGAAGCCTCGTCAGATTGGTGAGTGTTGATACAGCGGATAATCTCCGAGGCCAAGTGATCAGGCGGGAATGGAGAGCCTATCGACTTGACGAGCGTGACAATTGAAGACGGAGGGAATATGTCGGAGGAGGAGGAGGAGGAGGAGGAGGAGGAAGGGGCGGTCGGCTTGGTTTCTACTTTGGTGGGATTTGATGACGGATCTAATGAGGGATCTAATTTCGGTGGAAGAGCGTCCAACAGCAGTAAAAGACTGTCGTACAGCGGAGCAGTGACTTCATTCAGAATCACGCTCATGGTGTAGTGTAGCTGAGCACCGTATTGTGGGATGTGGGACCGACGAGATCGACTAAGTTCTATTTTAATGATTTAGACGCAAGGGAGGGATGGAGAATGTACGAGAATTGTGGAGGAGAGGGGAATAGTAGCGGCGGGGGCGGTTCGGAAGATGTGTAAATGACGTTAATGAATTTCTTTCGTGTGAGGGGAATGAGGCTGGAAAATGAGCTGGATGATTTTCGGGCGATTGAATTTACGACATCGATGGGAGCCTGCGATTCAAAGGTGACGTAGTCGATTATAAGGGACATCGGGCTGGGGCGGTGGACGGCGGTTCCCCGACGCTATTGGTGCCGCAATACAAATTTGAATATTTGGGGAGAGTCGCCCCGTGGTACTGCCCTGCCTTGGAAGGTCCGGTGCTTGTCTCGAGCGAAGAGCTAACTCTCCCAAACTTCTACTTCGCGCGCAGCCGGCACCGAAGCCCAAGCCCAAGGGCCCCAAGAAGGAGCTGACCTTCGGAAAGGATCCCAACCTGAACATTGCGGATTTCATGCTGAAGGAGGCCAAGGGGGAGACTCTGGTCAGGACGGACCTGAAGGGTCAGCAGTTCTTGATCGAGGACAGCTCCGACTGCAACGTGTACCTGCTGGATAAGCTTGCGGCGCTCACCGTGGACAGCATCAAGAACTGCGTGGTAGTCACGGGTCCCGTGGAGGGCAGCGCCTTCTTGAGGGACTGCGAGAATTGCACCTTTGTGGTGGCGGCCGGGCAGATAAGGACAAGGGACTGCAAGAACTGCAAGGTATTCCTCTTCTCGGGGACCGAGCCAGTCATAGAAGCGAGCAAGGGCATGGAGATAGGTTGCTACGGGCTGCAGTACTTTGAGATAGCGAACCACTTTGAAAAGGCCGGGATGTCCGTGTTCAACAATAAGTGGTCAGAAGGTGAGGGTTAGGGTTCAGCCGTGCTTCGCAATTCCCTATTTGCTAACAATCTCTTTAATTGTGCAGTGTTTGACTTTACACCGGCCGAGGGCTGCACTTCGAAGAACTCCTCGAACTGGAAAGCCATGGACATGGCGACACGGAATCATGAGGAGTTCATGAAGGCCCTGGTAGAGAAGGAGCCTACCGTGGCGGAGAGCGTGGGATTAGGGAGCGGCGGTGTGGTGCCCATCACCCACGGGAGAGGGAAGGCGTGCTCCGAGGATGCTGAAGGCAGCTGCTTGCTTCTGATTGCGGCACCAAGCTCAGACTTTGGCAGGGTCTTGACGAAGCTGCTCGAGTGGGAGAAGAAAATGGAAAAGGAAGCGCTCCTTGTGAGGAGCAGGAAGGTCGCACTGACGAAGGAGCAGAGCACGCTGTGTTTCGGCAGAGAAGCCGACAAGAAAAAGAAGAGCACCTTGATCAAGGAGTGCAGCCAAGTTAAGGGGGAGATACTCGCTCTGGAGTTCAACGTTTTGGGAAGCAGTGGGGCAGATAGCGTCAAGGAAATTTTGAAGGAGGAGGCACTGTCATGGATAGCAGAGGGAGAAGTTGCAGTGGATCAGAGCAAGAACCTCTTCAGCGTCTGGAAGGAAGATCAGTAAGGGTCTTGATGGGGAGATCGAAATTGAAGAATTATAGATAAATAAATAGGTCCCAAGCATATTCACAAGTTGGAGTTTTAATATATAAATGTTTTTTTTTCAAAATTGTTGCATTGAGAATAAAATGAGGATGAGGATAGTACCAGAAGTCCCCACAGCATGTCATTTTGGGGTTAGGGTTATGGTTAGGGTTATGGTTATGGTTATGGTTATGGTTAGGGTTAGGGTTAGGGTTAGGGTTAGGGTTAGGGTTAGGGTTAGGGTTA